>WAAF01015797.1:224471-270235 GCA_013400475.1 Tricholaema leucomelas
TTAGCCTGGAGAAGAGGAGGCTCAGGGCAGACCTTATTGCTGTCTACAGCTACCTGAGGGGTGGTTGTAGCCAGGAGGAGGTTGCTCTCTTCTCTCAGGCGGCCAGCACCAGAACAAGAGGACACAGCCTCAAGCTGTGCCAGGGGAAATTTAGGCTTGAGGTGAGGAGAAAGTTCTTCACTGAGAGAGTCATTGGCTACTGGAATGGACTGCCCAAGGAGGTGGTGGAGTCGCCGTCCCTGGAGCTGTTCAAGGCAGGATTGGACGTGGCACTTGGTGCCATGGTGTAGCCTTGAGCTCTGTGGTAACAGGTTGGACTTGATGACCTATGAGGTCTCTTCCAACCTTGGTGATACTGTGATACTGTGAAAATATTGAGCAGGCGCAGTTTGATTCAGATTCCTGTAACTATACACAAAAACAACAGTAAAAAAATAATTTGTCATTGAAAAGCACAGAACTGAACCAACAGAGTCAATCCCAGTCTTGAATTTGCCAAGAGGCATGTGAGTGATGCTGAAAGAAACTCCTTACCTTTGCCTCCTCTTAATCATGCTTAGTCAGAGGTCACAGTTAGTGAAATGGGTAAATTGTTTTATCATCATATGTCATCGTATGTACAAATAAACTCACAAGATGCAACTTTAAGACCATCTTCTGAATAAATGGAACCTGAGAGATAGTGAATGTTAAAAAATTTATGATGACTTATTATATGAAAAATAGATGAAATTGTTTTTTACACTTGGCCTCTGAACTTCATATACTCATAATCATAGAATCATAGAATCAACCAGGTTGGAAGAGACCTCCAAGATCATCCAGTCCAACCTAGCACCCAGCCCTAGCCAGTCGACTAGACCATGGCACTAAGTGCCTCAGCCAGGCTTTTCTAGAACACCTCCAGGGACGGTGACTCCACCACCTCCCTGGGCAGCCCATTCCAATGCCAATCACTCTCTCTGGCAAGAACTTCCTCCTAACATCCAGCCTATACTTCCCCCGGCACAACTTGACACTGTGCCCCCTTGTTCTATTGCTGGTTGTACATTAAGCATTTAGTACTTAAGATCAAACAAAAATTATATACTACATAATCTTGTGGGTAGATGACTCCCACAGATTAAGAAAATTGTAAAAGGAAAAGAAATGTAAAAGGTTTTTTTTTTACATTTTTTAAATACTCCTGAGGCAGTTGAACACCAAATGGATAAGAAAGGAAAGTCAGAATTTTGCTTTTGTGGTTCAAGGCGAAGAAAGCCTGAGTGGTGTTGCGTAACACAAATACATTTTCATGTGTGCTAAGTGCATTCACTTCAATTAGAAAATGAGTGATTGTCTTATTTGTTTGGTTAGTATTTTTCTTGTTGTGAATGAATAACTGCTCATTCCTCCCCTATTACCATGTCTTCCCGTGACAAAATGGCAAATTATTTCAGCATTGACTCTGTGTTTTCCCTTATTACATACCTGCCTCTCTGAAGAGAGACAGCTGCACTGCATCTCAACAGCAGAAAGCTCAGGACTGAAGCACATGCTTTTAAAATTCCTGTCTCCTCAGTTTAGATGCAAACACTCCATTTTATCATCAAAATGCATCTTCCAAGCATATACACAAAGTGGGTTTTGCTAAAAAGAATTAAAAGAGACTAGAGAGTACATGCTGAGAAAGGCAAACTCTAACAGACACCTTCATAAAAGAAAAATTACCTTTCTAACACTGCATCAACTTCACTCTGCTTTAAGTTTAACTTTAGGAATGATTGCAAATTGTTTTGTTACAGATGTGGAAGATCTGATGAGACATCACAAAATCTCTGTCATGATCTTCATGTGGAAGACTGCCATCTCATTTTCTCTTTTACTTTTCCTGCTGTTTAGCAGCCACCATTTTTATTCATGGAATTCAGCATTGTTTGAGCCAGACATACTTTCCACAATTTATATCATTGATACTCTCATTTTCCCCCCTAAAATGTTTCTTTTATTTTTTTCCTTCCACTTTTCCCTTTAATTACAGCAAACACACTGGATTGATGTTCTTGAGAATGGCATTAATCTACTTTAGTTTTTTGGTAAGGTTATTTCTCTGTCCTTTTTATTCACTGTTTAAAATGCTGCCTCCCTCTAAGACTGTTAACAGGATGTAAGTTGCTTTCTAAACCTATTCATTCAGTGCCCAATCCTGAGCTCTGAGCAGGAGAGTTCCAGCAGGAGAATTTGGACTTTAGAGCCTGATATTTAAGTATTCTGCAGTGTGAAATTTTCCAATGATTTCAGTGGCATTTGAAACAGAGTCTTGGCCCTCAGCATGACCTTATTTTTTGCCTAAAATGTAAATTGTTGACAACATTAGCAAAGGTAGTCAATTCTATTCCAGATACAAATTGTATTTTCATAGAATCATAGAATGGTTTAGGTTGGAAGGGACCTCAAGGATCATCCAGCTCCAACCCCCTGCCATAGGCAGGGACACCTCCCACTAGAGCAGGTTGCTCAAGGCCTCATCCAGCCTGGCCTTAAACACCTCCAGGGAGGAAGCATCCACAACCTCCCTGGGCAACCTGTTCCAGTGTCTTATCACCCTCACTGTAAAGAACTTCCTCCTAACATCCAGCCTAAACCTCCCCTCCTCCAGCTTATACCCATTCCCCCTCGTCCTGACATTACTAGACCTTGTAAATAGTCCCTCCCCAGCCTTCCTGTAGGCTCCCTTCAGATTCTGGAAAGCCATATTTTATTGGCTAGTGTAAGCCTACAGATTACTACAGATGTGAGTAATATTCTAAGCTAGCACAGTACTATAAACCTGACCTTACAAATTTAAAACAAATGCAACAATCATTTTAGAAGTGTACACACATTCATTACAGCCTCAGTGGTGTTTTCAAGAGAGTTTGCAGTCTTCAGTATATCTATTGAAGTTCCATGCACTCCTCCAGACAAGGCAGGCAAATAAGTCAATAGGTAGCAGAAAATATGCGAGTTTTTTTTTTAAACCTTCATGAAATGGAGTTGTCATTAGCTGAGGATCTGCCTGTTGCATTGTTTAATATGTAAGAGTAAGTTTCTTGACATGTACTTATAGATATTTATCTCGAGCACCTCTTTTCTTAGTTCATCAAAGTTAATTCATGCCCACCTGCATTAGAACGACAAGGCTAGAACACCATCTAACCAGAGGGCAAAGTCCAGTGCCAGTTCATACTGGTGACCATCCAGGCAGGGCCATTCAAATAGCACAGACTCAGTACCTGCATTACTATTCAGCGTAAAGAGCTTTCACTCCATGATGTGAAAGAGTGACCTTTCTGCCCTATGCAGCTGGTGGTTCAGAGCCAGAGATAGCATTTATTCAACTTGAGCTGTCAGATAGAAAGGGCAAATGTACCAGCAGGTAAGTGAATTAAGCACTGTTCAGTAGTTAGTAAAATCTAATTATTCATGACAGATTTGTCATAGGCTTTTAGAAGACATTAAAAATGCTGAAGTCTGGCCCTTCTGTTCAGTGACATGTCTGCTGAGAAAAACAGGCAATACCTGTGTCAGGTAGTGGTGATTACATTCCTGCTTGCTTTCCTTTGTAGAAAACACATTTCTTAATTCTATCTACCTTCAAGTGGACACAGCTTCATTTATGAAAATGCAAGAACTAAACCTCAGTTCATGAAAAACCAAAGTATATGGAGCTTCAAAAATCCATAGTTGCACCTAGGATTGGTCTAATAATGCAGTGTAATGTCTGCTATTCACAGTCCAGCCAGAATACTACATCAGTGCTCTGCATTGTTTCAATGCAGAATGTTGCAGGCATTTTAATTCTTTATTACTTCTGTTTACATTTCTTTTGGGATGCTATAATAGAGGTGTGCTAGTTTCCTATGAAACAAACAGTCACAAACTCCATTACTGCAAATGAGACAGAAGTTAGACCCAAATCTCAAGTTAAGCAGTAAAAGGACGAAGATTTGTAGTCTGAGATTTGCAGATGTTTAGTTTTGGAACTCACCCTAATAAGAGTACGAAATATCTCCAATATAATCAGGTATTTAATTTATAGATAGGAGCAAGCTTGAACAACTTCTGCTGCTTCTCACACTTCACTGGGAACAAAACCATCTTCAATGTGAGACTATCTTGTGTTGAAATAAAAATGTAAATATTTTGACTGCAGCTGCTTCTGGCATCCTTAACAAAGGGACTAAAACCGCTGAAGATAGCTGGATAAATGCCAATCTAGACAAGTACAGAGGGAGCTTATATTCATCACTATCTTCATTTTTACTACTATTATTAGCATTAATGTAAATATATTTTATAAATACATCTGCAAAGTTATTCTTTTGGTAGTTATAATAGTACTGACATTTGCTTGTCAAGTATAACATGCCCTTATCAGGCACCTAAGAAAGTCATCTCTTCCTCCTGGCAGTTTAAGTGCCAAACTCAATCAATTCAATCACTTGGCGCTTTGCTAAAGTGCATGTACTTCTAGACTTAGAAGCCTCAGTGCATGCTAATTGACCTGATCTTTAATGGGAACAAAGATGTCCAATTCATTTCATTTCAGCACAACCATATACTTGACCATTAACTGAGAGGTTCCAGCTAAGCAGCCTGTAGTTCACAGTGCTCAGATAACCTCTAGCACCCTAGCTGATACTGACTGATGGAAAATCTAACTGCTTTCCAACAGACCTGCCTCAAAGCAGGGAAGAACCTTTCAGGGTAGACCTCCAAAGATGCAGTTAATCTAAGGAGTCTGTTGCAGCCACACCATCTATTTATAATACTGAAATTACTGTCATCTGGCCATTCCAGTGTGTACTGTTATAGTCTTCATCCCTGGAAATGTTCCAAATCTGTTTAGATAGGTTCCAGAAAAACTAGCCTGAGTCCCTAGCTGACCCTGCTTTGAGCAAGAGCTTGGACAAGAGTCCTCCTAAGGTATTTTCCAACATGAATTATCCTCTGACTTTTCCATATTGGAGAACAGTGAGAAATACTTAAAACTGTAATTCCTGAAAAAAAACCAAACAGAATAAGCATAAACTGATTCTTCCACAGCATACCGCAGGGTAAGCTTACAGCATATTGCAAGGAAGGAAGCTAACAGGGGCCCTACATCTGTCCTGACTGCCATTTATTTATTCATCTGCTTCTGGTAACTTTATTTTTCTAAATAATTGCTGAGTAACATCCAACACTATCTTATAAACTCAAACACATATAGTGCTGAAAAATGCTAACTGTAAATCCTTTGTAAGGAGAAAATATTTTTAAGTAGAGTAATTGAGCACTTCAGGATACAGGCATCCTTAGGTCATGCACACATTATTCTTCAATATTAAAGGAAATCACATGCCCAAAGGTAATGCTTTAGTCTGAATATTGTATTAAATGAAGTTCTGTATAAATAAGGCTGTCTGAGTGTGACTGTCCATAACTTTCCACAATTATTTCAAATAAATGGAGTTCAAGGTGTACTAGAAAATGATGACTGTTTCTTTACAAATTCTCAAATGTTATCCTACAGAGCAGGGCTCAAATTCTCCTCAGTTTATTTACCTGAGCTACTTCAACAATGGAGAACAGAATTTCTTTCCAAATGTTGTGATTCCAACTTAGAACTGTTTGATATAAGTGTATCCTAAAAGGCCCTCTGTAAACTGGATTTTTTTTTTTGCTGTATACACAATATGGAGAGGAATACATGTTTGATTTGGTTGGGGATTAATTGGCCAAGGCAGGAATTATAAAAAAATGGAATGATTTTTATTTTCCCAAAAACCCTGCCCCCAAAACCATATACAGAACTAGTAAGGTTTATTTACAGGTTCCAATTCAGTCAGGAAGTCTTCACAAGGATGCTTATGGGCAAGTTTAGTAACTTAGGAAAGTCAGAAAATGGAAAAGGCTAAGCTACAACATGGCTTTACTTCACTTACAAATCAGGCCGAGCAGAGAGCCCAGGAAAAAAGCTTTCTACTCACAGAGGTGAAGTGGGAACTTAGCAACGATGCTGGATGAATTTCTCTGTCAGCAGCCTCTGGAAGTGCAAGTTATATCTACATTGTGGATCCACATGTCAAAAGTCTGAGGTGAACAAAACCCACCAGTGTCTCAGACACAGCTTCCATGAGGCAAAGATCATGGAAATGATATTGCCTTGGCAGCACAGGGGAAAGCTAAACTGCTGGTGTGCTGCCCAGCTCGGGCAGCGAGCAGGGAGTCAGGCACGTGGGCGTGGTCCGGGAGAAGCTGGGTCTGGGTGCTGCTGGCAGGTCTCTCTCAAACGGACCTAAGGACTTGCCAAACTTGCAGAGAATGGTGCAGAAGCAAGGGACTGTCCAAAAGCAGGGATGGTGTGAAAAACAGGAGCCATTCAAAAGTGTAAGCCATCCAAAAGTGGGAACTCTCTAAAGGCAGGAACTCTGTGAAGCAGGAATACTGCAAAAGTGGGAACTCCATGCCTTTTTCCTAGACAATGTGTCCACCTGCCATACCTACTGGGTGCTAAGAATCCAGCCAATCACCAGCTGATGCCAGCGTGGGCTTTCCCATGAGTCAGTACACGTGTGGAAAAGGAGCCCACAGGGGCAGGGGGAAAGTAGTTTTTTGTGCCACCTTCCTCCTCCATTCAAATCTCTGGAGACAGAGGTGGAGGGGGCAGGAAGAAGGGATTGGGAGTGCCCCACAACAATGTTAAACTCGCACACCATGAAAACAGTCCAACAAAACTAAATGTGCGAACGCTTACATTGCCACAGATGCAGTAACACATGAAAAGACACCCCACAGATCAAACAAAACAGCATCAAAGCAAACACAGAATCTCCATATCTGGTGAACAGGAGTCTGTAAGAAAAAACAACAAGGAAAAAAAAAGAAGATCCTATTAAGAAGACTCATTATTCAGGCCCACAAGCGAGCTGGAGATGTTCAGCTGTGCTTATCAAATCCAAGGTAACACACTATATTGGGAGTCATTTCTATTCATCATCAGCCATTCTCTAGCTGCAAGAGAGCAAAGGCTTTGTCTGTGCTTGTCCTGTCCATCACGCTGAAGGGTTTGGCCAGAACCCCAGCAAGCTGGCATGAATCAGTTGGCAAGTTCATGACACTGTCATTTAAGATCTCCTCTTTGGTGACCTTACCACCACTGCTAAACTTGACAGCTACAGTTCTTCCCAAAGAGCTCAGAGACTGCTCTTTGAATTGTCTGTGGTCAGAATACAGATAGACTAAGGTGATTTTCAAAACCATCCTTTGGCAGAAAGCTATAGTAATACCTTAAACTTTTCAGTGATTTCAATATATGAGACAGACACAGCCACAAGGTGAATGGGAGGTATGAAGACAGAGGAGAAATGAGATTGTGCAGAGCTGTGCAGCTGTGTTTGGTGATAGGGAATAGATGTGCCACACCTGGGAGAAAGAGTGAGGAGTCTGGCATCTCTGAAACCCTCCTCTCAGCACATCTACCTTGTAATACACAAGAAAATATTACCGTTGAAACATAGGAGCTAGGTCTCGGTATAATTTATCTCAGATATGTTCATTTCAATGTAGTTATGACCAATGAGAGCAGATGACAGTCTCCCACCTGTAATGTTCCAAAACTGATCAACGGAATTATTTATTTCATAGCTGCATCATGCAAGTCATAAGCAATTTCAAAATACAAGGAAAAATCCAATCACAAGTAAAGCAAAAGCCAAAAAAAGAAAACAAACAATGGGATCAGAAAGCACTGAGAGGCCTGAAAACTAAATAAAACCTCACATTTTAAATTGTAGCTCTGAACGATTAACCATCGATTAGTTCACACTGAGAGTCCTATTTCCTCATTTTCAGAAGCATAACTTGTTTCTCAGCTCTATTACAAGAACTCAACAGGTTATTTTCAAGCAAATTTACAATTCCAAAAGCCCTAAGTGGGCTTTCATGAGTCCTAAGTGATTAAAATTCCCTTACATGGTGTGTGCATGTTTGGACAGCTTCAGAGTATCAATCTTTATTTTGTTGGGTTTTTTTACTGTATTTTTTGTGATGCCTTGGTTGTGTGTACCATGTGGGCATACACAGCAAAAAAAAAAACAACCAACAACCATTCTTTGTTGTCATTCCATCAAATTAGACAATACCAAAAATATGACAAAAGATAAAATAAATATTGTATGGCTCATACAAAGATTCACATAATAAAGCAGTGGTAGAGAAGTAAGTTCATTATTAGAATCACAGAATCAGTCAGAGTTGGAAGAGACTCAAAGGATCATCTAGTTCCAATCCCCCTGCCATGGGCAGGGACACCCTACCCTAGAGCAGCCTGGCCACAGCCTCATCCAGCCTGGCCTTAAACACCTCCAGGGATGGTATCTTAACCACCTCCCTGGGCAACCCATTCCAGGCTCTCACCAATCTTATGGTGAAGAACTTCCTCCTCACATGCAATCTGAATCTCCCCACCTCCAGCTTTGCTCCGTTGCCCCTAGTCCTCTCAGTCCCTAATAGCCTAAAAAGTCCCTCCCCAGCTTGTTTGTAGGCCCCCTTCAGATACTGGAAGGCCACAATAAGGTCACCTTGGAGCCTACTCTTCTTCAGATTACTGAGTGTCAGTTAAGCAATTCCTATGGGACACCAAAACTTTACTCTCAATATGAATTTTAGTCCTCATTTTAGTCTTTGTGCCAGCTTATAACAGCAAAGCCATGCACTTTCCCTCAGAATAAGAAAGCAGGAAAACAAAGTCTTCAGAGCCTTGTAAGAAATTGATTTGCCTGACACTTATTCATTGTACTTGCTGCTCTCAGCTTACCTTGAGACTTTTGTAACTTGCCTGATTGGATAAAGGGAGGAAAACTACCCCTTACCCTCTGTGCAAGTGAGAACTTCATCACTGACTGAGATCTGATGCTTAACAAGGTCTGATGTTTAACAAGGCCAGCATTTTGTGACTCCACCTGTAAGAGCTTCTAACCCTTTGCAACCTGGTAACTTGGTAAATACAGTGTTAATACTGCCTGTAACAAGCCACAAACATTGTATAATAACACAAGCCTTAGGACTTTTAAGTCTATTTCAAAACTAACAACAAAGAGTTTCTTTTTTTTTTTTTAATTATTTGTACTAAAAAAAAAAAAGAGAAAGAAAAAACCCAACCAAACAACCCCCTCCTCCCCTAAAAAACAAACAGACTCTAGTATTCTGATAACATATTGTTAGTGAGATTGTCTGGTTAATGGCTTGAAAAAAAATATTCTACTGCTCCATTTGATGCTTCATGAAATGAAGCAACTTTATCATACTTCACTGCATTTAGACCTAACAACACATCAAATTCTTCTGAAATAAACTGTGGGCCATTGACTGAGACAATTTCCTCTGGCAAACCATATGCAGTGAAAAATTCTCTTATGATTTATTTATTTCATAGTCGGGTAGTCTGTACTACTCCAGATGCCGCAAAGTTGCTGAGCTTTGAAAAGGAAAGGCAAAAGGTACAAACAGCAGCATTAAATACCACTAAGAATAACTTCTTAACCTTTTCCTTTTTCACATGGAGTGCCTACTGAACTTTGATCATCCATCTTCTTCTGCCTTGTAGCTGAATTCCTGGAATGCCCAATGAGTGTGTGTCTATCTCTTGAAGTGGTGGCAAAGCTCCACACAAAACCACAACATTTCATTTTATCCTCTGTTATAGCCTATAGCATTGCCTGCTGATCTGCTAGCGGTATGAGTCTGCATTCTATCTCATTTCCTGTAGCCTTTCTGAGCATGGCACCAACAAAAATGATTTAACATAAAAATACCTAGGCACCCACAATTTATTGTACTTTATGGGAGTTAGTACTGAGGTAATAGATTTACTGTCCACCAGCAGTGATTTGTAATTCTGAATAAATTTTAAAGATATCCAGTTCAGAACAATTAAGTTTGGTGGTGGGGGGTGGGGGGAATAAACAAAATCTTTAAATACTGTCAGTTCTCAAGGCTTATAAGTCACCATCTTTGCTTGTCTTTTCTAGTCTCATGCCTACATAACAAATTTACTTCAAGGTAAATTATCATGCAAGTAGAGTACTAGGCTGATACAAGGTGACTTACACATCTAAGTACCATTTGCAAGAGACTTCATCTCCTAGGATCTTAATTTTACTTTCAGGTAAGTGAGATTTGGGCTTCTCCATCTAGAAACTTGAGACATGAATTTCTAAATCATTAATTTTAGATTCACAAGAGATATATGTGCTTGTTTCTTGGCAAGCGAGCCAAAGCTTGGACCCTCTGCAGCCCTATGCATTTCATCCTCTCCCTTTGGAAGTTATAGGAATGCAGAATCATAGAATCAACCATTCAGTTAAGTTGCTGCTATAAGCATAAATGCAAACATTGTGAACTGTAACCCAAAACTACCTTCAGAAAAGGTTCCAAGTTTCACCACAGGGTATAAACTAAGAGAATAGAATAGAATAGAATAGAATAGGTTGGAAGAGACGTCCAAGATCATCCACTCCAACCTAGAACCCAGCCCTATTCAGTCAACTAGACCATGGCACTAAGTGCCTCATCCAGGCTTTGCTTGAACACCTCCAGGGATGATGACTCCACCACCTCCCTGGGCAGCCCATTCCAATGCCAATCACTCTCTCTGGCAAGAACTTCCTCCTAACATCCAGCCTAGACCTCCCCCCGCACAACCTGAGATTGTGTCCCCTTGTTCTATTGCTGGTTGCCTGGGAGAAGAGACCAACGCCCACCTGGCCTCCCTTCAGGTAGTTGTAGACAGCAATGAGGTCATCCCTGAGCCTCCTCTTCTCCAGGCAAATGTACTTGTCTTAGACTGCACACAAACATATCTCAAAATGGAAAGTATTAAATCTACTCCTGTAAATTCTCTTGATTCTGCTCTGCTTTGTATTAATATTCATTGGCACAAGACAGAATATCCAGCTTCCTCTAGCTCAGGAAAGTAACTTAAACACTACAGTCCAAAGTCAGTCTTGGCTTTGCCTTGGGAAAAAAAGATTTCTCACAATTCATAGAATTTCTTAGAGCTTGATAATTAGAACAGTTTAACTGCATACAGCTCAGCCAGATCAGCCAAAACCACCTCACAGCATAGAATTAGCCAATACATGTTTTACTTAATGTTGTAGTTGTAATCCTTGTAAGATCCTACTGCAATTATTCACATGCTGAAGACTCATTGAAACTTATTTAAGTGATCTGAAAATTATTTGGGAGGAAATAAAAATGTGCAAATGAACTTGTTCCAGTGGTAACAGTTTGAAAGTGGTTATAGTTTTGCCTACATAAGCTGCAAGACCTACACGAGCTAGAAGGAGACTAAGAGGAAATGTTAAAACAGGTTGGATTTTTACATTAAAAATATTTGAGAAATGATCAGATGATATTTCATAGGTGCAATATGTCTCACATGGGATAAAGCAACAATTTGAAATTAACTTTCCCCAGCTTTCCTGTAAACTGCCTTTCTTCTTCTTCTTCTTCTTTGTTGGTTTATTCTTTCTGGGGTCCTTTTTGTGAAACTTTGGGTATTAAGTGATTGTGTGGATACCAAAAAAAGAAAATATAAAATATTTTCCATTATTTTAGAATACCATTAAGGAAGATGGAGCTTCTGAGAATGCCTAGCCATAGCATTAGTGGGAAACTGGGGTCTAAGAAGCTGTCACACTTCCATTCTTGCAAATGATTTTTCCTTTTGTTATGAAGTACCTGGTGCATTGCTGTTTCAGTAAAATATTGGCCTAGCCAAGAGCTGGAAAGAAAAAAAGTAAGGGTTCTGCACTCAGTTCATCAGTGTCATGCTGCCTTCTCCTGAGATGTTTACCTTACAGACTTATACAGCCTAGATATATCAATCCAGATCTGCTTTGCCTCACACCGACTCATCTATTGCATGGCAATTGCTTGCATATCAGACCAGGAATCTGATTTTTATCAATTAGCTCTGACTGTAAGTTTGATATCTAACACAGCATACAGCTACAAACTAGTTCCTAACAGCTGTAGTGCTGCTTAAAAGTGTACAGTATATAGAAGTTTTTGACTCTATTCTGCAAAACATTGCATTTGAATTGTTCAGGTAGACTGCAATGACTACTGTATTTCTAATCTTCACATTTACTCATTGCTCTGCTCTATTCATTGTAACTTCATGTTGAAGCCTGCAGTATGCTTGGCCCCTTTGGAGAACAAACCAAACAAATTCTTTTTTAGGCAAAATAAGTACATTTAACCTATCCTGCTTTTACCTACCTTCAACAAGAAGTGCTCCCTTCCTTTATCTTCTAGCAGAATCAGCTTGGGAAGTCGATCTCAACGTACACAGCAGTACTTGCTTTTGCTCTGCTTAACAATTCAGTGTTTTCATGAATACTGAGTAGGTCTTTAACACACATTTAGCAGGCTGCAACTGCATAAGCATCTGTTTGCACCTTGTCTTTCAAATCTCAGTGGTAGAATCACTCCTGCCATATACTAACCAACAACTAGAATTGCCTTTATCAATTCCAAAATATAATCCCTTTCCACAGTAATGTAGTTTAGTTAGGCGTAACAGAATGAAATCCTGAACTGAACAAGTTGCAGTCACAGACTCCTTTTTTTTCCTCCCTGTGCCATGGGAACTTTGCCTGACTGATTATTATGGTCAGCTTCTTAGAAAAGTGTAGCCCCATTTATAGTACAATCTGGCTTTCCTCCTGTGTGAACTACAACTTCCCCATTGGATTTAATAGAAATCCAAGAGGCAAAACCAGGACTGCTGCACAGCTAGCAGCATTGATAGGCATGCTGTACATTGCTTCTGTTCTTCCAATCTTGACTTCATGCATAATCATAAATAACATTCTTCATGTTCTCTAACTTAATCTTGGAATCATAAAGGGATCTTAATTATTGTTTGATTCTAGGAACTATATTTTATAAAGGGAATGAAACCTGCATTTAAAAAGCCCATTTTATCAAGTACTCTTTATTGAATTTACTGAATATATTTCCAGCCACTATTGATAGAATCATGGAATCAACCAGGTTGGAAGAGACATCCAAGATCATCCAGTCCAACCTAGCACCCAGCCCTAGCCAATCAACTAGACCATGGCACTAACTGCCTCAGTCAGGCTTTGCTTGAACACCTCCAGGGATGGTGACTCCACTACCTCCCTGGGCAGCCCATTCCAATGCCAGTCACTCTCTCTGTGAGAAACTTCCTTCTAACATTCAGCCCAGACCTCCCCCCGCACAACTTGAGACTGTGTCGCCTTGTTCTGTTGCTGGTTGCCTGGGAGAAGAGACTGACCCCCATCTGACTACAACCTCCCTTCAGGTAGTTGTAGACAGCAATGAGATCACCCCAGAGCCTCCTCTTCTCCAGAATAAACAACTATACCTCTCTCAGCCTCTCCTCACAGGGCTGTGTTCCAGGCCTCTCACCAGCTTTGTCACCCTTCTCTGCACAAATTCCAATATCTCAACATCTCTCTTGAATTGAGGAGCCCAGAACTGGACACAGGACTGAAGGTGTGGCCTGAGCAGTGCTGAGTACAGTATTATTACCTGTACAGTCTATTTGAAAAAAAGTGGTGGGTTTTTTTTTTTTTAATGGGAACGTTTATTGGGAAAGAAATTCAATAATGGAAATTTATTAGCTGCAGTCCAAGATCACTGAATCAAAGAACAGTAGAGGTTGGAAAGGACTTCCAGAGATCATAGAGTCCAAACCTCCCACCAAAGCAGGATCCCCTAGGGTTGTTCATACAGGAACACATCGAGATGGGTTTGGAAAGTCTCCAGAGAAGGACACTCCATAACCTCTCTGGGCAGCCTGTTCCAGTGCTCTGTCACCCTCACTGTAAAGAAGTTTCCCCTCATGTTGTGGTGCAACCTTCTATGTTCAAGTTTCCACTAAGCAATATACTGGACACTGACTAAACTGAATTATACCTATCAAGTATTTATATCATAATTCCCAAAATCAAATTTCATTCCTTTAGAAGGGTGTGAATTTTTCCACTATTTCCACATTAAAAGTTTCACTTATTAAATTAGAAGAAATGGAGCAGATTCCAAAAGCTGCTCCCTGAAAATATTGCATTGGCTGCTGGTGTATCTACCCAAGGCATTTTATACAGATGGCTGAAAGACTCAGTTTGCCTACTCCACTCATCACTTTCCAACTCTCACAGGATCACAGAACATTAACTGTGGGAAGGGACCTCTAGAGATCACTGAATCCAACCCCCCTGCCAGAGCAGGACCATCCCTTAGCACCCAGATCATGGGATCCTCTGGGACCGAGGTGCCTGTATGCAGGATACTGAGCAGCAGAGGATGCTGAAGCATTAAGGCCAGGACTCCAACAGTGGCTCCTTGGAGTACAGGATGCTACAAGGAGGCAAAGGCCTCTCACAGACTGCACCACAGCCCATAATAGGCAAGCAGCAGCAAGAAGCTTATTTCAGTGGTCAAACAAGAGAGCACAGGAGCAAGAGGCTGCTACTGAAGACGGCTCTTACCAGATGCCCTGGAGAGCTGGGCCTCAGTGCTGGACTCGATGACCTTGCAGCTGGTGGGCAGGTCGCTGAGAGTGGCCTGGGCCCCCTCAGGTTTACTCTCCTCTCAGGGCACTTTGTGGCAGTTGAACTCTTTCTTTTTCATTACAATGCCTCTATGTGATTAGAGTTTTATGGGGTTTAGGATAGCTACATCTTAAGATATTCACTTTTGCTGCCAATTACCTATAATAAAGTTACTACACAGCAACATGTTTATTCTTAATTTGGCACCCAGCAAATAATTTGGTTTATCTCAATCCACATGCCAGAATGGGACAGGCCACAGTACCTGTACTACAAAAGAGTAATTTAGGTCATAACCTTTCAAGAGATTCAGGGTTAGTAAAAATTACTGAGAAACCTGTCTGAAAAACCTTGAAGCAGATGTGTTTACTTTCAAGTATACACTTTGCAGTTTCCTCTGATGGTCTCCAACCTCCAAAATGCTGCTAACAGATGTGTATCCTGCTGCACTGATCTTTTTACCATTACAACGTCCAAACAGCATTTCCTCATTCTTCCAGCAGTCTCTTTTCTAAGTTTGTGTGGTGGTTTGGGTGTCCCTCACCCCCCCNCTACTCCCCTCCCAGAAACCTGAGTCCCCAGGAGGGGCTCTCAACCACCCCCTCACCTTCCCCCTACCCCTCTCAACCTCACCCCAGTCCCAAGGAAGAATGGAGGTTCGGCCAGGGGGATTAAGAAGCAAGGTGAATCAGCCAAAGAGCAAATGGAGGGGGAGGTCAGAGAGAAAGATGGAGTTCAGCCAGCAGCCCCAGCTCCCCAGCAGGCGAAGAGCCCAGAGCAAAGCCCAGAGTGAAGTGCCAAGTGAAGTGACTTTATCTATGTTTTGCTTTTGCCTTTTGTACACATCTCAGCAAGACTGTGAGCGAAGCAGACATCACCATTGCTTTCATTTCACAGCCTATGATCTAGTCCTTCTCACCAAAACATTCTAGCTAGCTTCAAACTAGCAAAGTTTGACAGCAGTGAGGGCAGTCCTTCACTTGTTTCTAAACCAGTCTCCTCTATAGAAACCATTTGCAGGCAAAAGAATCTTCATCAGATGACAACAATAATTATCATAAATTATTGTTTTTATCCAGCATGAAAACATTAATCAAACTCAGTTAATAACAAAACTGACATAAGAAACCTTGTCTTTAGCTGAAAATATGTGCATTTTCTGAAGCTATTGTTCCAGCTCTTTGTACCCTTGCAATACATGAGCATGCAAGATTACATATTCCAATTCTGCATCAGTCAGAGAAATGTCACATTATTAAACCAGTAATTATTGTAAATAAAGACAGCCTGGTTTAAGATTTCACGGAGAACAAGTACCAAACAATGCCCTCTCCTTTTCTGCCCACAGGGTTTTCATTTTGGATTTTGTTTCATGGCTTCCTACAGCTCTCCAAACCAGTGGTGTGAGCCAGTGGAAGCAGATTCAAATTAGTTGAAACAGCAATCCTGTGGATGCCTTCTCACAATCTGGGGAGGATAACAGTGGTGTAATTAAGAGTTCTCCAGTAAGAGAAGGATAGGGTGATATTATTTTAATCTTAGACATTACTACAAATAATTCAATTTTAAAAGTAATTTATGCACTATGAGGTGTGAAAATTAAATTACTTCCTAAGGTATAATAATGAAATTACATCCTAAGGTGTAATTTCCAAAGAAAGACACTTCAGAGTCACAGCAGAATTTCAGCTGCTGCTTGTGACAACAGAAGGCTGGCTGATTTCACAATTAGCTGAACAAGGACTCACGAGTGGCCCTTTCTCAAGTTCCTCAGTTTTTTGAGATATGGTTTTAAAGGAGACAGTGGTGAGTACAATGCACTACACTCATCAGCCATTTTGGCTTTAGAGACTCTGTTAATGTACTATTATAGCGTAGCCTAGAGAAGAGGTAAAGAGGAGATGTTATTGCTCTCTACAGATACCTGAAGATTTTAGTGAGGCTGGCATTGGTGATATGGGGAAAAGGGACAGAGAACTTAGAGTGTAGGGACCTAGTTAAATCATTAACAGTATGAGCACTGATATAAAGCATCATCAATCAAATAAACACAAAGGAGGTGGGTTAAGCCTCAAAGAGTCTTGAAACACTCGGATGGAGAAGAAGAATACTGTATTCAAAGATGAGAATATCAGAGACTCCAGCCAAGAATGTGACTCACAACTGATGCCAGGTGGACGAAAAGTAGAGAGGTCAGCCTGAAGAAGACGTTAGCCTTTCTCCCAAAGACCCCAAAAGGTGACTACCAGGTGGCAATGAGCATGCATAAATAGGTGAGACATTATGGAAATGAGTTCCAGGAACAGATTGTAATAACTCCACCTATTCCCAGAACTAATTGTAATAACCCTACCTCTGTACTGAATATGTATAGAATCATAGAACCAACCAGGTTGGAAGAGACCTCCAAGATCATCCAGTCCAACCTAGCACCCAGCCTTGTCCAATCCAACCACCTCCAGGGACAGTGACTCCACCACCTCCCTGAGCATCCCATTCCAATGCCAATGACTCTCTCTGGCAAGAACTTCCTCCTAACATCCAAACTATATCTCCCCCGGCACAACTTGAGACTGTGTCCCCTTCTTCTGTTGCTGGTTGCCTGGGTGAAGAGACCAACTCCCATCTGGCTACAGCTTCCCTTCAGGTAGTTGTAGATAATACGATTTTGTAGTATAAACATTTCACCTGAACAAGGTGAGGTTGTGCAAGGGCTTTGGAGGATGATCACCCTTTGTCACTGATTAAACATATCTTACCTGATAACACTTTGTGTGTTGTGAGGTTTTCTTTCTGTAAGTCATTGGCCTCTGGTCCCAAGTAGCTAATGAGAAGACAAGAGTTAATGGCCTCAACCTGAGACAGGGGAGGTTTAGGTTGGATATTAGGTAGAATTTATTTACTGAAAGGGCTGTCAGGCATTGGAACAGGCTGCTCAGGAAGGTGATGGAGTTACCATCCCTGGAGACTTAAAAAAATAAAAGATAAATGAATAGATGTGGAATTTGGGATGTGGTCATGGAGGTGTTGGGTAGAAGGTTGAACTAGATGATCATAGAGGTCTTTTCCAACTCATTTTATGATTCTATGACTAATTTACTTCACTACAAGAACCTAGATTTCACAACTAGGATCTCAGTTTTAGTGCCAAGCCTGCTATTTTCACTCAGCAAGGACCATCAAAAGCCGTACTGATGTCAAATGGTTAGTTGCAGTAACATGATACCGTTTACTCTGTCTACATACAAGAAATCTTGACCTACGTATCTCAACCTTTTCAACCTTAAAAGAAACCAACATTTTCTGTACTACATGGTATATGGTTCATTCAAAAGCTCTGCAATAAACCAAGATGTGCCAGGGGAGGTTTAGGCTGGATTTTCGGAAGAATTCTTTGCAGAAAGAGTGATTAACATTGGAATGGGCTGCCCAGGGAGATGTCACAGAATCATAGAATCAACCAGGTTGGAAGAGGCCTCCAAGATCATCCAGTCCAACCCATCACTCAGCTCCAGCTAATCAACCAGACCATGACAGTAAGTGCCTCAGCCAGTCTTTGCTTGAACACCTCCAGGAACTGTGACTCCACCACCTCCCTGGGCAGCCCATTCCAATGTCAATCATTCTCTCTATGAAGAACTTCCTCCAAATATCACTGTCCCTAAAAGTATTTTTAAAAAGACTGGATGTGGCACTAGGTGCCATGGTTTGGTTGATTAGATGCTGTTGTGTGGTAAGTTGGACTTGATGATCTCAAAAGTCTCATTAATTCTGTGGTTCTGTGATTTTTAATAGTGCTATACAGTAAGGCTCCTCTGAAATGCTGTTTTGTCATCAGGGAAAACATCTTTATAATTATTTTCTTCTTTATGATACTCACAAATAAGCTTTGTCCTCTTTTTTAGATGAAGTTTAGACCTTTTGTTAACAGAACAAAATAATATTGTGCAGATCAACTTTATAAATACTGTAGTCATTTTTAAATGCAGTACTTTAATGATGACAAGTAGTCCAAATCACTTTGGTCTTAAAAATGTGCAAAACATTTATTTTCTGTGATAAATTGTTTTTCAAATCTTAAGAAATTATTAAACAGCAAGTAACAAAATGGAATGAGAGAAATGAATCATTTGTATCAGTAAGCCAAATCTGACTGTTAAGTATCTCAGAAAGTCAGAGTGATCATGTGTATGACTTAAGGTCAATGGCACAACAGCACTAGGAATCATTGTTTCAGTTTGCACCAGGTTATAGAGCTGCAGGAGGATTACTGTGACTGTAAGTGAACAACATTAAGCAGTCCACTTTCAGATTTAGAAACCTGATAAATTTGAACAGCATTTAAGTGATTTGTAGATTATGCACTAACATTCTGTCTTCTGCAAAAGACAAATTTGGATACATCTAGAGGAACTTTTAAAGCACTATACTTGGTTGCAGGACTTCCTGCGTGATGCACTTATGATGTCTTACTTCTTTCACTTTCCTCTGACCACAAGAGTTCTATTCAGTCAAGGAATAAGTTAATAATGCATGTTAATACTCAGGCCTTACTAGATTTACAGGGGACACAGTCTCAAGTTGTGCCAGGGGAGGTCTAGGCTGGATGTTAGGAGGAAGTTCTTCACAAAGAGTGATTAGCATTGGAATGGGCTGTCCAGGGAGGTGGTGGAGTCGTCACCCCTGGAGGTCTTCAAGCAAAGCCTGGATGTGACACTTTGTGCCATGGTCTAGTTGATTGGACATGGCTGGCTGCTAGGTTGGACTGGATGATCTTGGAGGTCTCTTTCAACCTAGTTGATTCTATGATTATGCGACTTCTGGTGGATAACCTTCTACGGCCCTTCCCTGAACTCATTTGCTCTGTTGTATTTATACCATATTTTGAGACAGTAGGTGAGAGGCACTATCGGATGCCCACATATGGCTAATATCTTACTGTACAACTTTTCTCTGTCTACACAGAAATAACAATGATGTACTTGGTACAAGAGTCTCCATGACTCAAAATCCCTTACACAGTTGATTGTTGTGCAAGTCTTGCAGATACAAAGTGGAGTAGGAGTAAGTCAAGAGGTGAGAGCCACTCTTCTCTGGGCATTGCAGGTGCATCTGTCCATGAAGAAAGAAGGAGATAAGGCAAAACCCCTTGATGGAGTGTCTGTGTTCCATGTCTGTAGGAGCAGGGGCTTGCACAGATACAGCTTTTTCAGGAACCATTACAAGACAGCACTATTTAAGCACTGAAAGGATCAGCTTCCCCGCTATCAACTGTGGGCAGAAAAGACCATGGTATTGGACACTAAAAGCAAAGCCTAGTGCTGACAGTACTATTCTGGTCCAATATCCAGACAAAAACAATCAGAGAAAGTAGCTGCCAATTTAATTGGATGAAAAATTTGGGATTTGCGTTTCCAATATCAGAGGTGCTCTTGATACAAGCACAGTACAAGCAAACCTACACATAAGGCATTCGTTACTTCTCTGAGCACAGAACTTAATTCCTCCCTGGAGCAGTTCCAGGGAAGTCAGTGGAGCTGCCTGAGGGATAAACTTAGGGACATTCAGATGACCGTAAATGATCAAATTACTGCATTTTACGATATTACCCTCTCACCAGAGATGCTCTAACAGATTGTATGTGTTTCTAACTCAATTGAAAAGCACCAACTAACTTAATTGAAAGGAACAAGTTTAAATCTCCAGCTTGCATTCACACTTCCATTTCTCCTGACTACCAGCAGGCATACTTATCAGTTCATCCCTTTACTATTCCCTAGTCAATGACCAATGCTGATCTCATGTCAGCTGGGCAACAGTGAACCTTAGCAGTTGTAGTCAGGTACAGGCAGTGCTTTCTTACCCACTTACAAATGTGGCACCGCACATTACTCAGAATAGTCTTAATTCATCATACTCACTTTACATTTCACAATCTGGCATAATCTCACTTATAAACCCAATCCTGATAAATATATTTTAGCTTAATTTAATATATATATTTCAGTAACACAGTTACAATTCTGCAACTAATAAAATTTCACATTTTATTTTACATCTATTCATAACAGGTTGGGGGCTTTGGTCTTATACGTGCAAACACTGAAACCAATGTCTGTTTTCTACCTCACTGTTTTCTACCTCTACAGTTACTTTTAGAAGGTATTTCACAAGAGGATACTCTGGGCATTAGAAGCAAAAAAATCTACAGTTACTGTATTTAAATGTTCATTCCCCTCTTTCCCCCTCCCCATACAATGGCTCTGAATGCAGCAAATCAACAGATGGTTTGTTTGTAGATGCATTTTCTGCTGTTAGTGAAGTAGCCTTTGAATTTTCTCCTAGACTTTTAACTAGAGCTATGAAGCAGGTTCATAGTTCTCCTCTGTGTTTTAGAAATTGAGGATGCATGTCAGGACAGGTGTCTTAAAAAAGATAAAGCAAGACAGGTTGTTACATTCTTTAATTAGATTATTCTTGTTAACTCTCTGAGAGCTCAGATTTCTGTCAGAGGGCTTTCCTAAGTTTTTGGGTATGTGACAAATAGAAGAATACCTATGAGGAACAGTGCTTTAAGCAGGAGCACAGAGTCAGGGAAAGAATACAAATCATTCTTGCTACTTGCAATGGAGAAAGTAATAGCAGAAAAACAATTTGTATATTTGGCAATATGAGTAGATCTATTACTAGGTGAGGACAACCTCCATTACTTTACATATCTGTGTAGATTAAGGAATAAAATTTATGATAGTGCACATTACAGTTTCAAAGAATTATTTCCCTAACCTCCACATAGAAAACTTCTCTGATTTTTTTACTATTCAAACTTACCCTGTTCTCTGAAGACAACTATGTCTATTAAAGGCTATTCAGCTAATTTATTATTCTTTTTATCCACTCCTCTCTAATATATTCTGTGGATTAATAAAATAAGGATCAAGCTTCAGAGGGTGACAAAGCCAGAGTCAGTTAGGATGATTTATAGTTCAGCTGCAAGTGCTAACACATCAGTTGATAAATATTCCATCAGTTTAAAGTTGTCTCCTAATGATGACAGTGAATGTTAGAATGATAACTTCTGCTAGCATGCAAGAGTTAATCATAGCAGAAAAAAAGCAAAGGGATAACTAACAAGGAGCTTTTGGGCTTATTTTTAAATCTACATTTAGAGGAATATAGCTAGGGAAAAAAAAAAGGAGAGCATGTAAAAGCTTGTTTCATCCTGTTTTTCAGTTTAGGGAATCAGTCATCAGAATGAAGACTTTTCAATATTTTAGGTTGTTCTGTATTTCTGTTTTCAAGTAGAAAGACAAATAAAAATGTATTTCTGTAAAATGCATGGATAGTATTAGAGCAAAAATACCTTTAGAAACAGTTAATGGCTGGAGAGAATTAATCTATAAATAAAAAGCTACAGTCAAGATCTCTAATACTGCATGAAGTGACTCAAAGCATGTTAAAAGTGGGTATCTGTCAAAAATACGACTTAATGTATTATTAACAAGTATTTTTTAAGGATCCATGTTGAGCAGAAAAGATACTGTCTTTTGGGTGCTGCAGGTTCTTTGCAGAGAGGTATGCAGCTGCAGATGAAAATCACCTGCACCATTTGGACAAGCAGAAAGGGAGCAATTCTGCTGATGAGATCACTGCAGCTGTGCTTGGAGGAAAGCTGCAGTAACTGTTGCTCCCACTCCCATTTAATGCTGTCACATCCAACATCCCCTGGGAGAAAGTAATGTCCCAGGATAAGGCCATTTGCAATACTAAATTACAGCGTTTGGGATTGTTACTTAGAAGATTAGAGCACTTTTATATTGATTCAAGACTCTGTTTCAAATCTCTGAGGTAATTATAGGGCCAGGGAGTTCCTCTAGGCCTATTTATGACGAGGATTAAGTGGATTGTGTGGACAGGATTACCTTTCAAATTTAATGAAGTCTGCTGAGAGATAATACATTTGTTGACTTGATTGGTAAATTCTGGGCCCAAAACTTAATGGATAAGGCAGATACTTTAGGAGTCATATATTGAGAATGAAATATTTGACTCCTCTGATACACTGACAAAGTTGATTCTCAAAAATACCCCAAAAAGTCTTGATAAAGATAGCAGAAAGCCTTATATTCTCAAAACTGAGAAGGGTACCAAATATGAATCATAGAATCAACCAGGTTGGAAAAGACCTCCAAGATCATCCAGCCCAACCTAGCACCCAGCCCTAGCCAGTCAACTAGACCACGGCACTAAGTGCCTCATCCATTTTTTTCTTCAACACCTCCAGGGATGACGTCTCCAGCACCTCCCTGGGCAGCCCATTCCAATGGCAAATCACTCTCTCTGGAAAGAACTTCCTCTTAACATCCAGCCTAGTCCTCCCCCTGGCACAACTTGAGGCTGTGTCCCCTTGTTCTATTGCTGGTTGCCTGGGAGAAGAGACCAACCCCCACCTGGCTATAACCTCCCTTTGGGTAGTTGTAGACATCAATGAGGTCCCCCCTGAGCCTCTTCTTCTCAATACTCTTCTTGGTTTTGCTGTATTTTTTACTGATGGTTCTAAATTTAGATTGAGAGTTTTCATAGTACGCCCCTAACCTACAGAAGATGTTTCACTGCAGTTTGATTGCATAGTATGTTTTGAGTTCTAACACCATTTCTCACATTTGAGAATATAGATCTCTATGCAAATCCTGTTGGCTTCAAAGACATTCAAATGAGACCTGTAGCTTTTATTGTACCACAATCAATTTCACGAATAAGATTCATTTTTAAGCACTTTATAGAGTTTTCAGTTCATGTAGCCTTGAAGCTCTGATCACCTGATTAAAAAACCAGCACTGCAGCAAGCATGTAAGAGTCCAAACCATTTCTCTAAGCAAGCTATGAGACCTGACATTTAAACTTCTAAAAGAAAAAGAAAGCAATCTTTATATATTTATCTCAATGGCATGCTTCTAACTCACTGGTCTTGAAAGCATCTGTTAACATTTGAACTTTCTGTCTAAAAACCTATTTTAATGTAAAGTGATCTAAAAATAAACCAAGAGCATGTGTACAAAAATTAGCAGTTTTCACAAGACAGACACTGTAATTAAAGTGTGATTGATAATGGGCAGCAGTGAGAGAACATCCTTAGCATGCATGTTGACTGAAAGGCCAGTCGCTGGTTTGGGTACAAGCCTGAGCTTGTGTGATCCTGCCAAACAAACAGAATTTGGATTGAAGGCATCGCTTTCTCATAGATCCGTGGCAGAAAACAACTTCTCTTCCTGTTCTAACCTTTACATGACGGACTGTGAGGCTTCAAAACTTTCATACTTCATAGAAGCCCTAGAAGTCTCACCTTAGAATTTAGAGAATTAACGGACTGAGAGAATTCTCCTCTACGAGGAGAGGCTGAGGGAGCTGGGATTGTTTAGCCTGGAGAAGAGGAGGCTCAGGGGTGACCTTATTGCTGTCTACAACTACCTGAGGGGTGGTTGTGGCCAGGGGGAGGTTGCTCTCTTCTCTCAGGTGGCCAGCGCCAGAACGAGAGGACACAGCCTCAGGCTGCACCAGGGGAAGTTTAGGCTCGAGGTGAGGAGAAAGTTCTTCCCTGAGAGAGTCATTGGACACTGGAATGGGCTGCCCAGGGAGGTGGTGGAGTCGCCGTCCCTGGAGCTGTTCAAGGCAGGATTGGACGTGGCACTTGGTGCCATGGTCCTGCCTTGAGCTCTGTGGTGAAGGGTTGGACTTGATGATCTGTGAGGTCTCTTCCAACCCTGATGCTACTGTGATACTATGAATTCCTGACATCCACTAGCCCTGATGTGCAGCTGTGAATTAATTAAATCCCATGGTCTCAGCTATACTAAGGATACACAGGATTTGTTCCTGGGTTTATTGCATGACATCCAAGAACTTCCCAAGCTATTAATTTTTCTGTCCATTCATGGCTATAAAAACTTGCTAATTAGCAGTCTGCTGGCTATTATGACTGAGCCAGGAACCTTGCAATTTGCACTGCTGAATTCAGTTACATTTCAGAATTTCAAAATACTATTAAAAATAATTCCCTTCAAAACTTTATTGGGAAAAAAAATTCCTTTGTTCTGAACAGAAACCATTTTTTTTCATAATGTTAGTGTTCCATGGAACAGTTCTAGCAACCAATTTTTGTCTGCCTCAGGCTGCAGAAAGCCTAAAATTAGGGAAAGAATGTACTTTTCATTATAATCACCATTTACTACTACACCCCAGCAAGCATCCCACAGATATTTCAAGTTGGATTCTTTTTCCTTTTTAAACAGTATTTCAGCAACAGCAGATGAAAAAAATGATTTAGCAAGCAGAGATGTGCCCACAAGGGGAAATGAATACATATTAAGGATGCTTTAGTTACTCCCTCTTACGTGGTGGCAAGGGCAGGATGTGCTTCCAAGTTGGGTGCTCCTAGTGATATTCTAAACTATCTGGCACCTCATCATGCCTAAGCTTTGCTTCCAAAGCAGAAGATGGCTGTCTTGTCTTGCTTCATTTGTCCCCAGTGATAGAATACAACATTCCACTATTCAATGGGTGATTCTGATTATACTCTAACTATGCATGTAGAGTAATTACATAAAACATTTGCTCAGTCTGGATATGTAGAGTTCCTTAATGTTTTCCTGCTAACAAATGGAATTATAGCAGCTAGTAATAGCAGCTTTAATTAAATTTCATCACTTTTTTGAATATATCCACTCAATTTAAAGCCTGAGTCATTTAAGTTCTTGTTAATATGCCTTCTTTTGCAAACCAGGTTTCTATTTCTGACAAAGGCCTGAATTTAGCTACAGAGGGAGCAATAGCAATGAGTACAGTTAAGATTAAACTCAATCCCTATGAGGAGAGGCTGAGGGAGCTAGGGGTGTTTAGCCTGGGGAAGAAGAGGCTCAGGGGTGATCTCATTGCTGTCTACAACTACCTGAAGGGAGGTTGTAGCCAGGTGGGGTTTAGTCTCTTCTCCCAGACAACCAGCTACAGAAGAAAGGGACACAGTTTCAAGTTGTGCTGGGAGTGATATAGGCTGGATGTTAGGAAGAAGTTCTTCAGAGAGAGTGACTGACATTGGAATGGGCTGCCCAAGGAGGTGGTGGAGTCACAGTCCTTGGAGGTGTTCAAGAAAAGACTGGATGAGGCATATAGTGCCATGGTCTAGTTGATTGGCTACGGCTGACTGCTAGGTTGGACTGGATGATCTCGAAGATCTCTTCCAACCTGGTTGATTCTATGATAACCCTTTTCCTCTTCCTTTAACTTTTGAATATCACAGTATCACAGTAGCATCAGGGTTGGAAGAGACCTCACAGATCATCAAGTCCAACCCTTCACCACAGAGCTCAAGGCTNATATGAGACATGATATTTTCTGTGATCAGTCTGAGCTTGAAGATGAGTACTTTACTAGTTTGATCAAAACCAAAAGCATCTTAGAGTTGAGAAAATGAACACCTTAATTATAATATCCCCCTTGTGGGTGTTTTTTTGTTTTATTTTTTGATCTGGTTTTCGTTGGTTGGTTCTTTTTTTTAGTGAGTTTTTGTTTTGTTTTGGGGTTTTTTGTGGAATTTTTTGTTTATTGGAGGTTTTTGTGCATTTAGAGTTTTTTTCACATTTTGCATGTTTCTTTGGTTACTTCTTTGTGTGGCTGGGTTGTTAACAGCACTGTAACTGAAACAACAAACAGTTTAAAGCTCAAGTTCACCATACTAACAGTTGACAGTTGGAAGTAATTTCTTCACCTTTCCTCCTTCCACCAATGGATATTGCTTTTAATTTGGCTTCATTACAGGTATATATTGGCCACTCAGATGCTATCTCCAAACTCCTGCACTGTGCAGTTATAGCCACTCTACTACCTTCACTTCAGTCCCAAACCTGGGCTGTTGCAGTTGGGGACTGAAATCTTTAAAAAGCTGGTGATGGGTATGTTCAGACTGGACATGAAGCCAAGTTCTTCACCATGAGAGTGGTGAGAGCCTGGAATAGGTTGCCTAGGAAGGCAGTTGAAGCCCCATCCCTAGAGATGTTTAAGGCCAGGCTAGATGAGGCTGTAGCCAGCCCAATCTAGGGTAGGATGTCCCTATCCATGGCAGGAGGGTTTGAACTAGATGACCCTTGTGGTCCCTTCCAACCCTGACTGGTTCTATGAAAAACACATGGGAATGTCCAGAGGCCCAGCCAGCACCTGTGAGTGATGTTACAGTAATTATGGAGCTTATCCCTAGCTAGCCAGGGGGCCACTAGGCCCCCTGGCCTTTAGATACCCACTCCCATTCACCCAGTGTGCACCAGACCCTGAGGACTCACCAGTAGTGACTGGACAAGGATCCCTCTGCCCAGTTGGGCAAACTTGAGCCTTCTGCCCTTCCTGGGGCCAATTAAATAGGAGAGTGGGCAAAGTGGCCACACCTGGGATGGGAGGAGACTCCAGCAGAACAAACGCAGGTGCTCTGGCTTCGGGGGATAAAAGGGGAAAATGCGGTGCGAGGTGGGAAAGGGGTAGATGTGATGTGGGTGGAGGAAGCAGTTGGGTCAGGGAAAGAATTGTCCCCATGTGTTTGGCACTGGTGAGCCCACAATTCCTGTACTGGGTTGAGTTACATGAAAGATGTTGAGTTGGTAGAGCAGAGCCAGGGAAGGACAGTAAAGCTGGCCAAGGGCCTGGAGAACAGGGCTGGCCGGGTGCAGCTGAGGGAACAGGGGGGTCTTGAGCCTGGATGAAAGGAGTGAAGACCTAAGTACGCTCTACAACTCCTTGACAGGTGGTTGGAGCCAGAATGTTTTTTATGTTTCTTGGGTTACTTTTCTGTGTGGCTGGGTTGCTAGCAGCTCTATAACTAAAACAACAAACAGTTTAAAGCTCAAGTTCACCACAGTAATAGCTGGCAGCTGGAAGTCATTTCTTTATCATTTTTTTTTTTCCCTGATGGATATTGCTTTCAATTTGACTTCATTATAGGTATATCTTTGCTACTCAGGTGCTATCTCTAAACTCCTGCACTGTGCAGTTATAGCCACTTTACTACTTCCAAGTGACCCCCACCCCCCCATTAAGCATCTGCAGTGATTTGTTATGCATGTACTTAAGTTTGAGGTGGACATTAAATAATGAGAGAGAGAAAAATTGATTGGACATGAACAAGTGAAAATTTTGAGCTGAAACGGGGCTATGACACATCCTTTGCATCTTTCCTTTTATGTGCTAACTGATCAAGCTGCACCCTCACAGGAAAAATAACTCCTTGTCAGAGATACCACAGGAATACTCTTGGAGGACAACAAATCTGTTTTGCAGAAGAAAAGACCTCCCTTCCATGGTAATACTTCAGTGGGAAATCAGTGCACTTGCACCCTGGAGGGACAACCAGATCCTGGGCTGCATCAGGAGAAGTGTGGCCAGCAAGTCAAGGGAGGTGATTCTCTCCCTCTACTCTGGTGAGACCCCACCTGGAGTACTGCATCCAATTCTGGAGCCCCCATTACAAGAGGCATGTGGACATGCTGGAGCATGTCCAGAGAAGGACCATGAGGACAATCTGAGGGCTGCAGCACTTCTCCTATGAGGACAGACTGAAAGAGTTGGGGCTGTTCAGTCTGGAGAAGAGGAGGCTCCCAGGTGACCTCATTGTGGTCTTCCAGTATCTGAAGGGGGCCTATGAAAAAACTGGGAAGGGACCTTTAAGGCTATCAGGGAGTGACAGGACTAAGAGAAATGGAGTAAAGCTGGAGATGGGTAGGTTCAGACTGGACATGAGGAGGAAGCTGTTCAGCATGAGAGTGGTGAGAGCCAGGAATGGGTTGCCCAGGGAGGAGGTTGAGGCCCCGGCCTTGGAGGCGGATGAGGCTGTGGCCAGCCTGATCTAGGGTAGAGTGTCCCTGCCCATGGCAGGGGGGTTGGAGCTAAATGATCCTTGTGGTCCCTTCCGGTCCTGACTGATTCTATGGTGCCTGTGCTAGGTAAGAGTCATTTTTATCTTTCAAGCTGAGTAAATATCCCAGACTAAAACAAAACAACAATGACAACAAAAGCATTGTGACTGACAGTTCAGTTTTGCAGCCTTTTTGACACTCTAAAGCATTTTGGTTGGGAAGGACTTAAAAACCAACTATTTATGTCTTTTTAAAGAAAGAACAAGTATTTACACTTACAAACATGTATTCTATTCTAAAGTTCATTAAATTATTCTTCTGTTTTGAGAATACAGATCACTGATACACAACAAAGATAATTACCTTTTCTACAGTGTTATTATTTCTCACTTTATTTTTGTCTCCAAAGCAAGCATTTTCGATCTTCTAAATCTCCTTCCTAAAGAACACTTTCCTCATCTCTAATCATTTAATCATCTGAATATGAATCTCCTCTATTTGTGCTCAGGAAGGGTTTTACTGTGAATCCTTGGACTTTGTGATGCTGTAAGCTATGCTGTCTGCTTCTTCTTAAGGAGGCTGTAAATCCTTCCTCCTCAGAAGAGCATGGTATTTCAGACTGCATTTTCTAACATTTCATATTTTAGTGTTTTATCCAGGAAGGGGAATGTTTAGGGCACTGTAATTTCTAGAGGGCATGTTCCAGAGCTAGTCAATTAGAGGGAAGGAGCTAGGCAGCATTCTTTTCAGACAAGAGGATGTTAAAAGTTTTTAAAGGCTTATTGCACGGATTAACAAAGCCTTTTATCAGGATGTACATAAATTAATCAAGGGCAGTTGTAAATATTGTTCACAGAGAAAGCTGAACTGGCTTCACAGTGAAGCTGTCTTTACAGAGTAGAAGCAGCAGTATTTGTGCAGGTTGAGAGCAAGCTCTGTCTGGTACACTGTAAAGAGCATATATAAAACAAGTACATGTCATGACTACTATGAGGTTAAAAGACAAGCATTAACTATGTCATCTCAGATGTTACCACAGCAACTTGGAGAATCAAATGCAGTGTAAATGCTCTTACCTGATAAAAGAAGTTCTTTCTAGAAAGAGTAAAATAAATTAAAATGACTAATTTATTACACATGTTTAGATTCCATTTGCACTCTCTTAGGTTTATGAGAGCATTACTTATGCATCTTCTGAAATGTTCTCACTTAATATTCATAATTACATATAGAAGATTTGTTTTATTATCATTATTCCAGTCTGATGTATATTTTGCATTCAGTCAATTCCAACGTGCTTGATTGTACTAAAATTCCCTTCAAAAGCTGTCATTAGAAAGCAGAACAAACTGACCTTCTGAAATCAACTCATTGATTATTAACACTTTTTAGCCTGTCTAGTGATACCTGATTCTAGAAAATGTGGTTTACTTTTTTTCTTTCTTCCCCTCCCCTCTCAGGAAAGCAGATGCCCTTTGCATCTGTTTTTGCTGATTTGAACCCCAGCTACCAATTTAGTTTTAAAATCAATTTCACACATTTGAATTGGTACATGTATGACAGTTATGGCTAGTGGGATCAGAATGCTCTTGGAATCAAGTCTCAGAAGCTGTGAAGATCAATTTCTACTAAGAGGTTGCTAATGACAAGGGTAAATAATTGGGACTTAATGATCACTGAAGAAGCTCTGGCAGGTGCTTTATTAATCTTTTGAACTGCTCCACAAAATGGCTATCTCTATCAATTTTATAAATAGCTAGATCAAAGCAATGATATTTTTCAAAGCTGACTAAAACACCTTAAGAAGGAGTAAGATTTCAGCAAGCTGTTTACTTTAGTCACCAACTACAAGAAATTTTAGATATATCTAAAGCTCTGGCTCAGAAAGTCCCAGAAGAAGGTGACAATAGCAGATGCTCTACCAGTGCAGTTTTGACTCAGTCTCAGATGAGGGAACACACCGAGGTCTCCTGCCCATCTGCACAGTATAGATAATCAATGGTTGCTTTTAGTAGTAGAAAATTATTTGTAATAGCCCAGGTTTGTGTGAGAGTAATTTACCATCCTGCCACAGCTAGACTATTTCTCATTAGAAACTCATTCAACACTATCTCACTTTTTCCTCCAAAACATTACATTGCAGACATACCCACGGATGTTATTCCATACAGGTTCATTTTGCAAGATGATCTGCCCCAGCAGATTCTTATATCTACACAGCTTAGATAACGACATCAGAACTTATTCTCCTGTCTTTGTGATCACTGTTTGCTATCCATTCTGTTCAAATAAACAGCAGGAATATGAGGTGAAGATAACCACAGCCACTGTGGCTTTATCCTGTGGTGTAATAAAAATGGCCCTAATTGAAAGTTAGTGCAGATCCTTGAAGCAGTTTCCTTCCACAGCTTTTTACATGATTCTCATTGATACCAGAGCACCCAGCAAGAGGCTGGGAATTTATCTTTGCTTTTGGCACAGCACTGTAAAATCTGCTTGATCATTTGTTATGTGTTTCTACAATACTGAACACTGAAGAAATAATACAAAATGTGCACTTATTAAATACAATGCCTTGCTATTCTTCCCTTTTCTTAAATCAAGCTGGAAATGAGAGGCAGAAACTGCTCTGCCTTCTCTGCAATGCACAGGATTCATATCAATGCAGAGTATGGACTCTGATTTTCAAAAGTAATCCTGCTCCATCCAAAGAACTTAGTTAGCTCAAAACACCATGATGTTAGTTCTACAGCAATGCTAAAGTTTGCTCTGTACAAATATGTAACTGCTAAAACTTTTGTCTCCTTTAATCACGCAGTCATTCCCTTAAATAATATCTTGTATTACTATACTCTCGTCGTTTGAACGAGGTGTTAGCAACACATGGGCAAGAGTTCTTAAAAGGCATCTAAAATGGCAAAAAAATTTCTTCTTGCTATTAGTCACATTTTAAATACAACTTTGAAACCAGTTCAGACAAGCTGCACGATACACAGCTGCAAGCATAAACACTCATATACTTGTGAATATTGAAAGGTGTAGTCACAAGCACCTGTTTAGACAAAGTTAAAACCCATCTACAAACTGGCATACAAATTACCCACTGGAAACAAAGCCAAAGTTAAAACCCATCTACAAACTGGTATACAAATTACCCACTGGAAACAAAGCCAAAGATGAAAAACAGGAAAGCTACAAGACAGAAGGATTGAATCTGGACAAGTTCTTCTTTAGGTGGAACAGTCCTATGAGAACCTTTAACAGAACGTCTCCTACATAACACTTATGCACTCAGTACTATGCTGCTTCTGATAATGTAGCATAGAATAGAATAGAATCAACTAGGTTGGAAAAGACCTCCAAGATTATCCAGTCCAACCTATCACCCAGCTCTGTCCAATCAACTAGGCCATGGCACTAAGTGCCTCATCCAGTCTCTTCCTGAACACCTCCAGGGATGGTGACTCCACCACCTCCCTGGGCAGCCCATTTCGATGGCAAATCACTCTCTCTGTGAAGAGCTTCCTCCTAACATCCAGCCTATACTTCCCTACTGCTGCTATTTGACCAATTAGATTTATGAACTTAAAAGTTCAGCTTCCTTGCATTTTAAAAACAAAACAGACATCAAAGCCGAGGCTGATGCTGATAATTTAACAGTTCTATCATCGTTTCAATATCTCTGCTTCTTTGCAACAAATGTTTGTTGTAGTGCTTAGTTTACATTCCTGACATCAAATTTTCTTCCATTCTTAATAAATTATAGATCAGAGTTAGCAGCAGTTATTGAGGCAGATAGTGTTTGATTCAATACATTAAAAGCCTATTACATTTCTACATCACAAGGGGATAATAATTGCTTTATTATTAAAGCATGCTTTTCATTCTGACAGTGTTTAATGCCCTTCTTGAAATCAATGCCGCACAATAATACTGACAGGAAAGCTAAAGGTTACCCGGACAGTAAAAAATGTCATGTGCTTGTGTTGTACAAGACAGATCAGGTTTCCATTTATAGATTTCATTATCAACTGCATTTTAACTTCAAAATATTAATCTGTCTTTCATTTTTAATCTCAGAATCCTGTGTTGACCTTCATCTTTAGGAGGATTTAAACTGTGTACAGTGCTGCTGTACAACCGTCACTATTTTAGCTTTCTTGAAAATAGTCTTTTAAGGCTTTTATTGAGCTGGAACCTCTTGTGCTGCAACTTACACCCATTGCAGAGGGACCCTGACAGGCTGGATGGGTGGGCAGAGGCCAATGGGATGAGATTTAACAAGGCCAAGTGCAGGGTTCTACACTTTGGCCACAACAACCCCAAGCAGTGCTACAGGCTGGGGACAGAGTGGCTGAGAGCAGCCAGGCAGAGACAGACCTGGGGGTGCTGGTAGAGAGTAGCTGAACATGAGGCAGCAGTGTGCCCAGGTGGCCAAGAGAGCCAATGGCATCCTGGCCTGCACCAGGAACAGTGTGGCCAGTAGAAGAAGGGAGGTTATTCTGCCCCTCTATTCAGCACTGGTCAGGCCACACCTTGAGTACTGTGCACAGTTCTGGGCTCCTCAATTCAAGAGAGATGTTCAGGTACGAGAACATGTCTAAAGAAGTGCGACAAAGCTGGTGAGAGGCCTGGAACACAAACCCTGTGAGGAGAAGCTGAGGGAGCTGGGGTTGTTTAGCCTGAAGAAGAGGAGGCTCAGGGGTGACCTCATTGCTTTCTACAACTACCTGAAGGGAGGCTGTAGCCAGGTGGGGGTTGCTTTCTTTTCTCAGTCAACCAGCAACAGAATAAGGGACATAGTCTCAAGTTGTGCCAGGGAAGGTCTAGGCTGGATGTTAGGAGGAAGTTCTGCCCAGAGAGAGTGATTGGCATTGGAATGGGCTGCCCAGGGAGGTGGTGGAGTCTCCATCTCTGGAGGTGTTCAAGAAAAGCCTCGCTGAGGCACTTTTTGCCATGGTCTAGTTGATTGGACATGGCTGGGTGCTAGGCTGGATTGGATGATCTTGGAAGTCTTTTCCAACCTGGTTGATTCTATGATTCTAAGAGTAATATAAAATTTCCAGATTTGGTTGGGTTTCTGGAGCAGGAGCCCATCTGGTTAAGTTGTTCAGTACTTATACGACCTTTGTACACAGACAAAACTGTAAAGCTATAGTCATTTAGAAAATAAAGACTTTGGTGTTTCTGCATGTTTCAAACCTAGTCATGATGAACTTTTCATGTACATTTAGAAGAAAAGAAAAAGTGTTATCAAAGTGATGGATTCTCAAAAAAAAAAACAACCAAAAAACATTTTTCAGGTCACTTTTAAAGTGCAGTCACAGTGTATTATATAGAAAGGGATGGTTTTTTTTCCAGCTAAGTGACCATAAGCTTTCTTATGTTGCCCAGGCTGGAGAGGGACTATTTACAAGGTCTAGCAATGTCAGGACGAGGGGGAATGGGTTTAAACTGGAAGAGGGGAGATTTAGACTGGATATTAGGAGGAAGTTCTTTACCGTGAGTGAGGGTGGTGAGACACTGGAACAGGTTGCCCAGGGAGGTTGTGGATGCTTCCTCCCTGGAGGCATTTAAGGCCAGGCTGGATGAGGCCTTGAGCAACCTGCTCTAGTGGGAGGTGTCCCTGCCTATGGCAGGGGGTTGCAGCTGGATGATCCTTGAGGTCCCTTCCAACCTAAACCATTCTATGATTCTATTATTGCCTGGTGAGTAGTATAAAATAAAGGACTTGCCAAGATTGGTACTATATCCCTCAATACTGCTCTGGTGTTTCTAGAAGGCAGTTCTTCAGAGATGGAATTATAGTTGATTTTGGAAACGATGATGAGAGGAGTAGCTAGGCTACAGTGGTGTTTTTGAGAAATGCTAGCATATAGACACATAACAAAAGAAATGCTTCTGGCTAATTCAATTTGTAAATGAAAAAAAAATAAGAGGATGAAGGGGATAATCAAGAAGACTGTTTCACTAACCTTGTCCAGTTATGCCATCACATTATAAGCTGGCAAAGTCCCACGGATAAAACTGGTTCACTAACCTTGTCCAGTTATGCCATCACATTATAAGCTGGCAAAGTCCCATGGATTTGCATGGAGGTGTGCCAATGAGGCAGATAAGGACTTGACCTATTATTTTGATTCTGTTAGGAAAAAGATCTTCACAGAAAGAGTGGTTTGCCATTGGAATGGGCTGCCCATGGAAGTTGCAGAGTCATTATCCCAGCAAGTGTTTTAAAAAAGACTGGATGTGGCACTTAATTTGGTTTACTTGATTAGATAGCATTAAGTAAAAGGTTGGACTTGTTTTATCTCAAAGGTCTTTTCCAACCTGGTTAATTCTGTGATTTACATTCTAACTTAAATTGACCCTATCATATACCTGAAATAAAATCATAGAATCATAGAATGTCAGGGGCTGGAAGGGACCTCAAAAGATCATCTGGTCCAGCCCTCCTGCCAAAGCAGGATCACCTAGAGCAGATCACACAGGAACACATCCAGAGGGTTCTTGAATATCTCCAGAGAGGGAGACTCCACAACCTCCCTGGGCAGCTTGTTCCAGAGCTCAGTCACCCTCACAGTGAAAAAATTCCTCCTCAGGTTCACGCGGAATCTCCTATGCCTCAACTTCCACCCATTGCCCCCTGTCCTGTCACTAGGCATCACTGAGAAGAGGTTGGCTCCATCCTCCTGGCACTCACTCCTTATACATTTATAAACATGAATGAGATCACCCCTTAGCTATCTCCTCTCCAAGCTAAGAAGCCCCAGCTCCCTCAGCCTCTCCTTATAAGGAAGAGGTTCAACTTCCTTAATCATTTCTGTGGCTCTGAGCTGGACTCTCTCAAGTAGCTCCCTGTCCTTCTTGAGATGGGGGGCCCAGAACTGAACACAATACTCCAGATGAGGCCTCACCAGGGCAGAGTAGAGGGGAAGAAGAACCTCCCTAGACTTATTAACCCCACACCCCTTCTAATACACCCCAGAACGGCATTGGCCCTCTTGGCCACAAGAGCACACTGCTGGTGCATGGCCATCCTTCCATCCAGCAGGACTCCCAAGTCCTTTTCACATTCACTGCTCTCCAATAGGTCAATCCTCAACTTATATTTTCAAAATAGTTTAAAAATAAGTAAGTCATTAGCATGCTATTAAAACTTCAACCTACAAGACAGCTGAAAGATATCATGGGAAGTAATTTTCAAAGCATCCTGCAGAAAATGGGTTAACAAGTACCATTACCAAGAGTCTCAGCAAATTAGAAGACTAAGCCCATTTTAGATACTGCTTAGCTACTTAACCTACATCTCTGTCCATCAATGTGCCTAAATGCCTTCCTCACATTTGAAAATAGGTTTTGGTACTTAGGAGCTTCATACCAACAAGAATAAAATTACCAGAATGCTGACTTCTGAAGGGTGCACATGCACATACTGTCTGTTGCGATCCAAGGTCCCTTGTTATGTACCTGTGCTCAGGACAATGGAAGAGGAAATTAGATGCCTGAGAAATGGAGTTACAAATAATCCTCTGCATGGAGCACTGTTCAGCCACAACGATATGCTAGAAAGGCCTCTGGCACAGTTCTTGCCCCTCAGGTCTTGTCATTCTCTCAATGACATAATGAAAAGACTGATAAGGGATTACATAATGCTGCAAGAGACAAAGCTTATCACTGATGATATCACCAGCTTCCTGGTGATTTCAGTTTCACAGACATTCAACATCTAAAGGGTTAGAGACTCATATTTCAGCAGAATATGTACTACCTTAAGCATATGACCACTGATTCCATTCTGCCCTTTCTGAATAGGTTTACATGGCACCCAGATTCTTGGAGAGCACATGGAGAGGTAAATGATGATTAATGTAGATACTAGTGTGACTCATGGAGCTCATGTCCAGAGGCTCGCTTTCTCAGAATTTAAGACCAGACAGAAAATACACTGGAGGTTGAATTAGTTGTCTTAGAAACTAAAGAAGTTTTACAACCATGATCTTCCTTGAGGACATCTTTCCCTGTTCCAAGTTGCAAGGAGACCGTGTCTGTAGGACACGGAGGACATTCATAAAAAATGACTCTAGGTCGGGTGAATACAGACCAAGTCTGGAATGTGTGTGGATGATAAGTATAGTGTAATGTTTGAAGGTGTTTGTTCCTTCATTTAATGACTTCCAATTCCAATTAATGTTATGGCCACATTATTTACAAAGGCTGAGATGGTCAGATCAGGCTGCTGATGGGACTTTAATGGAGCAGTAGTAAAGCTCTGTTCTGAATACAGCATTAATCAGAACAGGATAAGTATATCACTTTTGTTTTGATGGTTTAGATACTGTCAGTTCTAGGACAGTTTATCCTCATTCTCTGCTGACTTAAACAGTCTGTTTAGCAATGCAGTGACCAGCTGGCACTCATACTCTAAAAGCAAAACTAAATTCATTTAATGTGAATTTCAGCTTTTATCCATTTTCAGGGAACAAAAAAACAGAATCTATATCCACAGCCACGGCAAGGACAACACAAAATATACATGTAAAGAACATTCTAAAAGAAATTTCCCAATCAAAATACATTTTCCAATAATCAGAAGGAAAATATTTTAGTCTGTAAAAATGTTTTCCCTCACAGTGATGAGAGCCATGTTACAAAGTCGTTAAGTTCTCAGGTGCTTTTCTTTGACAGGGAAATTAACAACTGGCTGCATAGTGGGCATCTCTTTGTTTTGCTTTTATTGATGCTAGGGCTCTTTGGAAATTCAGCGAAGAAAGCTTACAGCGAGGCAGGCATCTGGTGAAGCAAATGCACCTGTGCACTCTGTTTATCTGCATGAATTTCCTCCTACTTTACAACATAGATAGATTAGAACAAAGTGCAACAATTCTAACATGCATGTGTTAGCTTCATAGAATCATAGAATGATTTAGGTTGGAAGGGACCTCAAGGATCATCCAGCTCCAACCCCCGGCCATAGGCAGGGACACCTCCCACTAGAGCAGGTTGCTCAAGGCCTCATCCAGCCTGGCCTTAAACGCCTCCAGGGAGGAAGCATCCACAACCTCCCTGGGCAACCTGTTCCAGTGTCTCACCACCCTCACTGTAAAGAACTTCCTCCTAATATCCAGTCTAAATCTCCTCTCCTTCAGCTTAAACTCATTCCCCCTCATCCTGACATTACTAGACCTTGTAAATAGTCCCTCCCCAGCCTTCCTGTAGGCTCCCTTCAGATACTGGAAAGCCACTATAAGGTCTCCTCAAAGCCTTCTCTTCTCCAGGCTGAAGAGCCCCAACTCTCTCAGCCTGTCCTCATAGCAGAGGTGCTCCAGCTCTCTGATCAGCTTTGTGGCTCTCCTCTGGACTTGCTCCAGCAGTTCCATGTCCTTCTTGTGTTGGGGGCTCCAGAATGGCTCACACTATTGCTTTGAAGTTAATGTAAATTTTGGTCCTTAATGCATACATTTTTTGTTCTAATAAAACCTCTCAGTGAGTAAAATTAATTTTAGGATTAAGATTCAATGCTAATTAAAAAATATTTAAGATCATTACTAATATTCATTAGTGTATGTGAAATTGATTTCAAGATCTCTGAACATGTCCCCTTGGACACAAGTCTGCATTAGAATTTCAACTCCCCAAACATCCCTGTGCTTTCAGAAAGGAGCAAGCACAGTCTGACTTTGAGGAATCAGAACGGAGCAACCTTGGCTCTTGCATGACTTTACACAAGGGCCTTAAACACTGCTTTTGTCTCCTGTCCACGTCCTTTAAAAGGCAAGCAGTGAAGTTATGCTAGCACACTACCATGCTCACAGAAAAGACGCTAATTAACTGAACACTGTTTTGTGTCTAGGATAGCTGAGTGGGTAAGAGCAGAGGGACCTGGACAGGCTGGAGAGGTGGGCACAAGCCAACCCCTGAGGTTCAACATGACCAAGTGCAGTGTCCTGCATTTGTGTGTGGGCAATCCCAAGCACAAATCCAGGCTGGGCAGTGAGTGGCTGGAGAGCAGCCCTAAGGAGAGGGACCTGGGGGTGCTGGTGGACGAGAGGCTCAACAGGAGCCAGCAGTGTGCACTTGCAGCCTGAAGGGCCAACTGAATCCTGGGCTGCATCAGGAGAAGTGTGGCCAGCAGGTTGAAGGTGATTCTCCCCCTCTACTCTGCTCTGGTGAGAGCTCACCTGGAGTACTGCATCCAGTTCTGGAGCCCCCATTACAAAAAGTATGTGGACATGCTGGAGCCTGTCCAGAGAGAGGCCACTGGGTTGATCAGAGGGCTGGAGCACCTCTCCTGTGAGGACAGACTGAGCTGGGGCTGTTCAGTCTGGAGGAGAGGAGGCTCCCAGGTGACCTTATTGTGGCCTTTCAGTATCTGAAGGGGGCCTGCAAAAAAGCTGGGGAAAGACTTTTCAGGATACCAGGGAGTGACAGGACTAGGAGGAATGGAACGAAGCTGGAGATGGGTAGGTTCAGACTGCACATGAGGAGGAAGTTGTTCAGCATGAGAGTGGTGAGAGGCAGGAATGGGTTGCCCAGAGAGGTGGTTGAGGCCAGGCTGGATGAGGCTCTGGCCAGCCTGATCTAGGGTAGGGTGTCCCTGCCCATGGCAGGGGTGCTGGAACTAGATGATCCTTGTGGTCCCTTTCCAACCCTGACTGATTCTATGATTCTATGAGATACAGAAAGAGTTCACGGCAACAAAGGCAACAGCCACAGTACACAGGCTTGATCAGTTGAAGCTGAAGAGCCTACACATTCAAAGGTTTCTACGAGTTTCATGCCAGAGTGAGGTGTTTGGTGCACAGTTTGCAGCTCTGCTCTTTTTTCACCTTCTGCTAACCTCTGATCTCCCAAGAGCCCCGATTCAGGTTGAACTTGCAGCGTAAGCCTTGCCTCACTAGAGGTCAGTGTTGGGCTGCCAGAGCCTCTGCCACCGCCCGTAAGTGACGGACGCCAAGGAACCCTCCCACCACAGGGAGATGGAGGCAGGAGGTTGGTGCTAATTTTACAAGACCTCAGGAAACATCTGATGGCACAGCAAGATTCCAGAACAACAGAAAACAGAAGCTGGAAAGGAAGAAAACAACAACTCTCGCAGGTATCAAGGAGCTTTGCGAAGGGTCACGTTACTGCAAAAGCTGCGTGGTGCAATTGCAGTGCAGAACTGGCTCCAGGTGCATCAGCAGAGGGAGAAGGTGCAAGCTGCAAGTCAGCCTGCAAGGGTGGCTGCTAGAAACAATGTGGACTATGTGACAGCGGTTTGTCAATCAGAGCAAATTAAACAGGGAAGGAATCCTCTATACAGGAAGACCTTTACTTTCTCTGCACCACATTCTGGACAAGCCTTTGTGATTAGGCACCTGTTCAAAAATCAATTTGCTGATCTTTGCAGTGATTTGAAAAATAAAGTGATGGAGGTGAAGGAAACAAATTAAAACCAAACCACATTTCCTTGGTTATTTCTACCATATATCCACTTTATGAACTAAAACATGCTGCAACAGTGTGATTGAAGCTGGGTGAGTTACACTACACTGAATTGAGTGGTCTGGCTTCCCCACCCCTATACACACACACACTCCCCACCCCACAAGCATTTGAGAATCTGGACTGAAGCACTGCCTGATGGTCTCAGAGTTTGCAGAGCTATTTATGTAATTTTATCTTATTCTGCACCACACTTGGGTGCATTTTTTGCTTGTTATGCTTTTGAAAATGATGAAAGTTAAATATATTTCATTCATTTCTTATAAACTTGAAATAAACTCCATTTATTCTCTTCAGTTCCTTTTACTGTTGGTACCTGCTGGCACCAATGGAATGGCAAATATTATTTTGGTATTTCTTTTCACATGAGTGCTAATCTTCAAGATGTATATATTGCTACTCCAGAAGACACTGGAGTCTTAAAATATACATAATTTCTATGTTTTATTTACTGCCAAAATGTGCCTATTCAGTATTGCTCCTTCACTGCACTTTTAAGACCCTGTTAACTTAGAAGGCTTTCACTCATTTAGCCAAACCTAATGCCCTTCAAGGATGCCCCTATCCAATGGGTAAGTTACCCTAAAAAGCAGTTAAAAAAGCTTTGCATTGATCAGAAGCTACTCAGGAAAGAGATCTTATCCTGGCAAGTCTACATGAACAAACAGATCATCAATGTAAATTGACTTTTCTTTGATGAGAGACTTGAAATCTCATGAAAAAAGGTGGATAGGAAATCTCTTTAATGAGATTTCAACACCCTAAAGAGTGGGAAAATTTATGGCATTGTACATACAATGTAATGAGTGCTACTTCCTGACTCCAAAGTAAGAAATCCTTTATGTTTATTCCACTCCCTGAAACTGCTTGAGTGCATCCAAAAATCTTGGGATACCTAATAGAGTATAACCATTGATATTTTTAGAAACTATTAAAATATGTCTTTGTGGCTTTAGCCAATACTTTAGGAGCTTAACCCTCAGATTTTTTTTTTCCCTTCAAATTGTTTATGTTCCAAGTTGAGGTTTTTTTCTTCTGCTTTAATCTTCTAGTCACTCTTCCTTTAAAGCAATCCTTGGTCTTATTATTTCCACTTTTTTTTTCCAGTGTTATTTTTCATCTTTTCTTGGAACCTACTTAGAAGACTTTGTTGTTTTGTTGTCAGTTTCATAAAAAATGCTACTTTTATTCATTTTAGTTGTGTACCCACATTAAAAAACAAAAGAAATGTCTTTTTCTCCTGTTGTCTCTACAGTGTGATGCATTCTGTGTTCTATTCTCCTTTCAGAGTAGTGGTTATCAAATTTCCCTGAACTAATGAACCTGGTAAGTTAATGGCATAGAATATTTCAGAGAAATGTCATTCCATTCTATGCTGTCCTTGTTTTCAGTGAAAGTTGCAAACGTCCTAAGATCCCTCACCCCAGCTCAATAAAACAGAGAGCATCAGATCCTCTCATTCTTAATGTACTAATATAAAAGGGATTCTGTAGATTTATATAGTCACACACTATAAAAACCATGAAAAGGCAGGTACAAAATGCTCAGACCAAGAGGTCTGAGCAGTAAAACTTTCAAATCATTTTCACTGTTGGCTATTCTCCAAAAAATGAAGTAGGTTGAGAAAAATACCACCTTGGGCCTAAATCATGACACTTTTCCTGATAGTTGAAGATAAAGGCTTTTCAAGCTTTTATTACAGTCTGATTTTTCATTAAGCAACTATGAACTGAGTGAAAAGACAAAACTAATTTTTGTTCAAAGTTGTCTTTTTCAGCAGTGAGGCTTGAAGAACTTTACCATTAAGAACACTGAAGCCCACATAAATTGTACTTCGGTTTTGTCCAGAATTCAGTTGGTGCTGCACTAAGAAGCTACTTCAAATCAGAAGGAACTCAATGAGGAAAGAACAAAATGAAAACAAATAAACAAACAAATAAAACCAAGTCAAATCTTCACATGTCAGGCACCACAGAAGTGTTTTGTTCACTGGTGGTAGGAAACAACGACATCTCAAAATGAAGTGCTTAACAGCTTCCCAGTTTATTCCTTCAGATATTTCAAAAAGTTCTTATTTATAACAGATTTTCACATGCAGTATCTTGCATTAGACTTGGCTGAATGCCAGAGCAGTGAGAGGTTACTGCCTTGCAAAGATAAATGATAATGGAAAGAAAATCAGAAAACTAAATCTTAACAACTCAATATTTTACCGGATTCTAGGCAGTAAAATGTGAATTGGAAATAAGGAATCTTTGAAGGAGATTTTTTTCATGGAAAAAAACCAAAACAACAGCAAAACAAAATCAAAACCTATCAAGTCCTGCAAAGGACATTGTCATTGTATTTAGAGAAAGAGGGCACAAGTGGCCCACAGTGCAAAGTATGAAAATCTGCATTGTTCTAGGCTGGTATGTTGAATGACAGTGGTGTAATTAACACACACCTCTCCAAACTTGGTTATTAAATGACCTCCACAATATTGTCTTTTAGTTTTGCCCTAAGATCACTTCTTCATTTAGAATATATGGACTAATTATTGTTATCTCTTGCATCCATGTCTTCCCTGGTGAAAAAGGTTACCACATTTTTTCCAGCACAAACTAAATTGTTATTTCCATCACTAAGCTATCAGAGCTTTAGAAAGAAGAGCTCCTACTGTGCAACAAGAGATATGTGTCCAACTTGAAAGAAAAAGATGGGAACAAAGCATCTAACTGCAATCATATAATTGACCTAACTTCACTGTTTTTTTACCAGCATTTGACAATAAATCACAGAATGTTAGGGGTTGGAACAATCCTATCTAACACAGATCACAGAGGAACGCACCCAGACTGGCCTTGAAAGTCTACAGAGAAGGAGACTCCACAACCTCTCTGGGAAGCCTATTCCAGTGCTCTGTGACCTTTCCAGTAAAGAAGTTCCCCCTTGTGTTGAGGTGGAACCTCTTTTGCTGCAATTTACACCCATTGCTCCTTGTTCTGTCACAGGAAGCAAATGAGCAGAGCCTGTCCTCCCCCTCCTGGCAGCCTTCAGGTACTTATAAACATTTATCAAATCCCCTCTAAGTCTTTCCAGACTATAAAGTCCCAAGTCTCTCAGTCTCTCCTCATAAGCCATGCTCTCCAGTCCCCTAATCATCCTCATAGCCCTCTGCTGGACTCTCCAGCAGATCCCTGTCCCTCTTAAACTGGGGAGCCCAAAACTGAACACAGTAATTTCATGATGAGGCCTCACCAGGGCAGAGTTAAGGGGGAGAACCTCCCTTGATCTGCTGGACACACTCTTCCTAATCACCCCAGGATCCCATTGGCCTTCTTGGCCACAAGGGCACATTGCGGTGCCATGGTCAACTTGTTATCCACCAGGACCCCCAGGTCACTCTCCACAGGATTGCTTTCCAGCAGATCACCTCCCAGCCTGTACTGGTGATAAATGATTATTATTTTCATTTTTCAGGAATGTAGAAGAGTTCATATATATTTATCTGAATCTGAGCCATATTCTGAATATTTGTGAACTTTAAGAAAGAATGAATTTGAAACAACCCACATTGCTTTGTTTGATTATAAATGATTCAATTAGAAGTATTTTTTGGTTCCTTTTTAAATCACACAGTACTGGAATATCAACATCTATATTTATGTTTTAAATTCTGTATTATGTACATAAACTGGCACTTCTAAAGCTTCAAGAAATGTGATTTTGAATTTCCCATTTATTTAAACTCTCCAATCCTCTGTTGCCATCATTGCAGTTTACAATGTGGTAAAAGAGTCAATTTCACAAGAAATTGCTATCTGGAGCATAGCCTTAATCACCTTTCAACAGTCAGCTTGTTGTGATATTACTATTTTTTTATATTCCATATAACCACAACCTATGGCTTCTGCTCACCTCATCTTCACTTAGTGCCATGGTCTAGTTGATTGGACAGGGCTGGGTGCTAGGTTGGACTGGATGATCTCGGAAGTCTCTTCCAACCTGGTTGATTCTACGATTCAGGTTTGCAAACTGTATGCAAATCCCTATAACACTGCATTCACCAACTAATGCTTAGATTAGAAGACTCCATTCATTAAAGTATGTCAGCTAGGAAAAGGGGACAAGATAAACTATCTATGAATGACCATCCAATCTCCTCTATCCTTGGGATCAATATGCAAACAAGGTTGAAGAGGCTAACAGGTTAATGATATGGATCAAGTATCAAAAGCTTAGAATGTATTCTAGAAAGAAAAGTGTTTAAATAGAATGAATCTTAGCCATTTGTTGAAGAAAACAGTGGGTTGTTAAATAATACCTTGGCCTGAATCTATATTCAGTTCTAAATTGTGCCATTAACTTCCCACTTTTTCTTGGATACATGAGCTAAACTGCTTATTCTAGAGGGAAATAGACATAGATTGATTGCTATTAGACAGCAATCATTTTACAAGTGTCATATTAAGTTCCATTTTATGGAAGCAGTAATTTACACTTCTAAAATGGCAGCTGTTATAAAATCAGGGTTGTGTTTTGTTCCCCATTGAATGCAATTTTTAAATCACTATGTTCATAAAGACGCTTTATTATTAATAACAAAAGATAATATCCCATAAACAATGTACCTCTGATTGTTCTTTTCTGCCAGAAGAAATAGATTAAGTCAATTGAAGTCTGTTTCACACATGCATGATGAATCTATTTGTAGTAATCTATAGTTAACCCCTGGATTTTGTTTGAAAACATGCTGCAGAGCATTAAGAAATCCACAAGTGTAATGCTCTGCATCTGCTCATCAATACCTGTGCACAGTGTATTATGATACAGATATTTGTTACCCCTCTGATCAACAAAGTCCTTTATCACACTTCTGATTACTAAGAAGGGTTATATATTTGCCCATGAGACTATTTTCTCAGTCTACAACCTAAGAACTTCAGTGACTGACAAAGAAAACAGCTGACTATTCAGCTCAATTCAAGACCAATTTTAATTGCTTCAGAGCCAAACTCTCCTTTCATTGTGCTGATTAGTTTTCTAGATTACATAAAGTAAGGGCAGCTCTGAAGGATCTGTAAAGCCCAACACAAAAGTTTAGTGCAAAAATTCTCATTCTGCAAAAAAGAATATGGGTGAATATTTTCAAGAGCCAGCATCACTGTATGGTAGTCATTGACATTTTGGCATTGACCCAGAAGTGCAGGATCATCAATTTCACTCTTTTACTTAATGCCAGGAGCAATCTAGGACTGACTTCAAAATGCTGGTGGCACCAGTTATTTCTCTGAAGACAAGTGTTTTCCCAATGAATAAATACATGGAAATTATTGTCTGCCATGTCAAATCTTTTCTTTCAAACTGGGTAACTCTGTTCTTCACAGGAAAAAAACCCAACAATGTAATTCCCTAATAAATCCCATACAACTCCAAAATCACCAAACTCTGGGGAGGAAATTCTCTCCTGAGAGAATCTCTGACTTTTAGGTTCATTTTTGTTGTTAACATACCTTGACCGCCTGGACAGATGGGCAGAGTCCAGTGGGATGGCGTTCAATAAGTCCAAGTGCTGGGTGCTACACTTTGGCCACAACAAGCCCATGCAGAGATACAGGCTGGGGTTGGAGTGGCTGGAGAGCAGCCAGACAGAGAGGGATCTGGGGGTGCTGATCGATACCCGCCTGAACATGAGCCAGCAGTGTGCCCAGGTGGCCAGGAGGGCCAATGGCATCCTGGCCTGCATCAGGAATGGTGTGGCCAGCAGGAGCAGGGAGGTCATTCTGCC
>WAAF01015797.1:270288-340496 GCA_013400475.1 Tricholaema leucomelas
ACTGAGAGAGTCATTGGACACTGGAATGGGCTGCCCAGGGAGGTGGTGGAGTCGCCGTCCCTGGAGCTGTTCAAGGCAGGATTGGACGTGGCACTTGGTGCCATGGTCTAGCCTTGAGCTCTGTGGTAACAGGTTGGACTTGATGATCTATGAGGTCTCTTCCAAGCTTGGTGATACTGTGATACTGATACTGTATGCATTCACCCTCTGAAAGAAAACTGTTTTCTAGGTCACAAGAGAAGAGCATCTAATAGGCCAGAGTTTCATAGCTATTTATTTACCCAAGTAAATTGATGTAATAATACTTGGGTCTTCAGTAGTACCTACACAGTTTATGTTTCTGGCTCTCACTGGAAAGAGTAATGAGTTATGCAATAAAAATATACTTTGGCATAAAATTACACCAGTCTGCCACATGCTGTTTCCAAATTACAGCTGTAAAATACACTATATTTGTCCAGCAGTTATTACTTCGAATCATTGTAAATTTTTTTTCATCTGGGGCCAAATGCCTCAGTTTTACCAAGGGCAGTGCTTAACATTTCCTACAGCTGTAATAACTGTTCTCTTTCTACAGATGGCTCACCGTTATTATTATTGTCATATGATTTTTACTGGAACTTTTTACAAACCAGTAGTATTATTTCTAGAACTGATAGGTCATGAAAACCCTGAAGCTGTTGTTAAAATTCACAAACATTCTCTCATGAACTATTTTACCATATATATATATATATATATTTTGCTGCTGCAGGGTGGCTCAAAGTATGACAGGTGCAAGCCCAAAAATATGCCTGAACAGAATTTTAATTTGGTCTTTCTCATATTCGTATTTCAAATGAATTTTCTAACTAAAATCTAACTTTTAATAACGACATTGCAAACACTTTCTTATCTATAAATAATTGCTAATCCTTTTTCAAGTCATAATGGACTTACTTTCTTTTCAAATACACCTGTCTCCAAAGGATTTTTCCATTTAACAAATATTTTCATCCTAATACCTTGTGCTTAATGCTTTTTGGAGAAAGGAGGCTTAGGATTTTACTCAAAATGAATAAAACACATCACATGCACTCTTTGTATTGGGAAGAAGGCAGGCTGTAAAAGCTCAGTGGAGCTGGCAAGAAGCTGCCTTTTGATTTTTATGCTCCTGGCTTCTCAGTAAATGTCTCTTCTCTTTTTAATACTAATAAAATCCTACCTTTGATTACCCTTGGCTTTGTTTTTTAACTTTCCACCCAATGGTAAACCCCTGGATTTTATGCCTCAGGATTGTTTTTTACTCCAATATTCCAGATGAAATCCTTGAAAGAACTAGACACAATTAATGGGAAATTCTTATTGACTTCACTGAGGCCAAAATTCTATCTTATATATTTTTTGCTTTCTATTTAAAACACCAGGAACTTAATTTAAGCAATTACATACACACTCAGAAGCTTCAAATTATTCTTTTGTATATTCTTAAATGGAAATATGATTTCTGGTCAATTAATCCAGAAATAATATAACTAATGAGGAATTGCTTCCAATTCCTCTTCTGTAACCGGTGCCATACACTCAAAGCTGTTCTGCATTTCAATGCTGAAACCTGGCAGATCCTCAGTATGCTAATCAGCCTTCCCTAGCACTGTATTTACAGCAACATGCACGCTGCAGGATGCATCCAACAATACCATATTACATGCATTAAATATCTATTTCTTGGGAGGGGGTAGATTTAGACTGGATATTGGGAAGAAATTGTTTACAGTGAGGGTGGTGAGGCTTTGGAATGGCTTACCCAGGGAGGCTGTGGATGCCCCCTCTCTGGAAATGCTCAAGGTCAGGTTGGACAGGGCCTTGAGTAGCCCAATCTAGTGGGTGGTGTCCCTGCCCATGGCAAAGGGATTGGGACTAGATCACCTTTATGATCCCTTCTAACACAGACCCTGATTATGGTCGCTCTGATTGCTCCACATATATACTGTAGGTGCTTCTCAGGAATCCCACATTTGGTCTCAGCACCTCTTAGGCATCTAGAAACCCAACAAACCTGTGTTCAAATATAAAAGAGTAAAACTTTAATTACAATACAAACCAACTAAAGCAAAAGATAGTGAAGTTCAGTAATGTACTTAACTGGGGCAGTGAGTGGGAAGGATAATAATCCACAATTTAAAAAACACATACAAGAGACTTTTTGCAAACTGCCCAAGAGTCAAGTGAAAGCAGCTGTTTATTCACCCTATGTGGTAGACTGATTCAACCAAGCATGAAGGGACACAAACCTTTCTGCTTAGAAAAAGAATTGCCCTAACTTTCACGGGAGAAAGTGTCAACAATGAAGAGACTGATTGAAAACACAGTAATCAACACTTCTGGATGCCAAGCACCTCAATTCTCAGTGTAGTCCAAATGAAGCCAGTTAATTCTGCACCTGGCAAAAAAATTGTCATACCACAAACCCTAGGAAAGTGCAATATGCCTGTTTGAGAGGAATCAGGTTTTCCAATCTTAACTTGGAAATCTGGCTTATTTCTGCAGAAGTGATTCCAAGTAGATATAGGCATGAAATATAAATCCATTTCATATTGTGAAAAACTATCATGGAAGCACAGAGCAGCTAAGAACACAGTATATATTTATAATTTTTTCCCAAAATAGATCTGTGTTTTGGAAAAAAATTATAAGCAAAGTAATACAAATGCAGGCTTACAGGGGCTATGAAACACAGAAGGTTCTAATTTCAAACCACAGGTACCACCACCTGTCATTCAGTCCTGAATAGACTGATGAGAACTAGAATCAGCTCTGAAATGCTAAACCCCAGATTTGCCTCTCTCTGGCAGCATTCCTCTTTGGCTTATCAGCTTTGTGACCAATCTTGGTTTTAATACTTGCTTCCCCAGTGAGGAATCATGCTTAGTTATGATTTGCCCAATTAAAAATACAGCAGATAGAATAATCAAGCAGCAGAAGGACTACATAACTTTAAAATGTTTGGAATTTAGAAATTATTGAAAATTACTCAGGAAGAAAGAAAATCCATTGCCATTCCAAAATGTTTGTTATTACAGACATTTAAATTGTTTTCAAATGATTTTCAGAGTTGCCAACATGAGTTAAATGCCCACATTGGGTGAATCTCAATGTGGTTTTCTTGTATAGATCAAACCTAAAAAGAAGAGAGACTCTAAATAAAGATTTATAGCTGTAATTAGCCAGAAGCTGCCTCCCACACTCCATGACATGCTTACTAATAAAATGAATTTATGTTTTTCATAGCACCTAGAACAAGAACAGGACCACATTGTGCTAAACTCTGAATAAATGAAGGAAAAAATGTGATCCCTGATCAGGTAACATAAAAAGTTCATACACTTTGTAGGCTAAACACCAATTTCTGGTTGCAGTGACATCTTTTGACTACTCCCCATCTTAAAATTTCACATGAATCAAATGACACTGAGAGTCCATTCCTTAGCAGCATTAGAATGGTTTCACTGAGGCAAATATCTGAAGTAAAGCATGGTGAGTTTTTTGTTTCTTTGGGAGTTTAGGGGGGGATTCTTTGTTTTTGTTTGGTTGGGTTTTTTGGGTTTGTTGTTGTTGTTCATACTATCATCAAAACAGATTGGGAAGAAGTAAATCTGTATACACCTGGGAAGGGAAGAAACCACGGTACAGAAACTGTTTCACCCAGTGGCAACTTGCCACTGAACCGGTAGTAGGTAGTCATATAAAATGGACACTCAACATAAAACTTCATTGCCAGTTTTCTGGCTCTAAAGGGTTGGTGCTTGACTTTGTCAGTGCTTATGGACATTAGACTGGCCATATAAAGTGACTGGGTTAGGAAATATATCAGGAGAAAATATGGCTCCTAGCACAAGTGCGTGCTGTAGTTTGAAACTATCCACATTCATTTCAATGTGCCTCCATAAGAACATATGATACTTCAGATGCACATTTTGACAAGCCTGGGAATTTTCAAATGGCATGTTCAAACAGTAGAGAATATTCCAGGGTTTGCTAGGGACCTGATTCCTAATGCCTAAAGTCAGAATCACATCTTCATACTGTTCAATGGGTTTCCCAGTGGTTGGCACGTGAGAAAATAATCTTTAAACTTTGCTTCTGGCTTAATCAACAAAAAGGTGCTAAAGTATACCCAATGAAGGGCAGAATATTTTGCAATGAAATAAAAAAAAGAAGCTAGTTGCACTATAAAATTACATTTTAAGAGCGAAATAGAGTTTTACTCATGAAACTTAGCAGTATTTTCAGACTAATCCATCTCCAAGCTAGAGAACACAGACTGTCTGAGAACTGAATAGGGAGCAGCATTTAAGCATTAAACTCTTCACTAGCAGAGGTAATTTTCCCACCCTTTGTTTAATGGCTTACATGCTGAGAGAACTGAAATCCATATCTGCTTCCAGGATGTTTATGGGAAATTGTAATCCAAATCACTGAGGAGAAAGTTCTTCACTGAGAGAGTCATTGGACACTGGAATGGGCTGCCCGGGGAGGTGGTGGAGTCGCCGTCCCTGGAGCTGTTCAAGGCAAGGTTGGACGTGGCACTTGGTGCCATGGTCTAGCCTTGAGCTCTGTGGTAAAGGGTTGGACTTGATGATCTGTGAGGTCTCTTCTAACCTTGGTGATACTGTGATACTGTGATACTTCTTTGGTATGGTAAGGTATAAAAGACAATACATACAAAAAGTCTATTTCAATGACTTAAGTAAAAAGTAAGCTGGATACGTAGTAAACATGGAATCAAGCCTCACATAGCCTTTTACCTTTAGCTTTGAGTAGACTGTTTTAGTGGGGTGTTTTGTAATTTTTGTAGTTTTGGTTTGGGGTTTTTTTGTGATGCTAAGTAATACCTATTTTAAAGGCTAGTCTTCTGGCTAAGGGAAGAAACAAAAATAGGGCCAAGGAGAAAGAGTTTTAAGTGGCTGGGGAGAATTGGAAACCTAAGTTTGTTTTGTCCTTTATGCTTATAGCAGATCTACTACAGTATTTCTCTAAAATCAGTTGTCAGTATCCTATCAAATGTCTGAAATGACTACTGAACAATGTGAATAACAGTTAAAGGACTTGCTTTTAGTATGCATGAGCCTATGATGTTACTGACAGTAAGTGACAGCTTTTTTGATAGTAAACAGCTTTGAAGAGGTGACCTCTAAATTTACAGCAATACCTCCTTTGATCCCACATCAGTTTGACAGATCTCCATAAACAAAATCAGAAATACACAATAAAACACTCAAATGAAAAGTTAAAAGAAGATTTTAAAAATGGCCAGTCTAAAGAACATTTAGAAAATGGCCAGTCTGAATGGACTAAGGCAAAATAATTATGGATCAAGGTAGCAATAATGACCACTACAACTGACAGGACTGACCACAGCAGCAGCAGCAGCAAACCCAGCACCATGCAGCAGTGAGAGCCTTCTCCAAACTGAATTTCCTAACACAGAGAGAAAGATTTGCTAACTGGTTAAGCCAAAGCAAGAATACATGTTTGGTCTTTGTGAGTTCTAGTCCTGTTTTCTCAGCTTGCTGCTGTTCAATGCTGTTGAGTATAGCACTGAACAAACCTTATATAAGGTATATCAGAAAATATATTATACTACGTTTCAGGTATACAATAAGATTGAGCAGCACCCAACATTTTCAGAGTTTAAATGTGCATATCAGAAGTAGCCTTTACTAAGTAGGAAATTCAGGTACTTCTGACAATTTCAGTACTGCTCTCCAGGGTCCAACAGTACTGAAGCAATTGTCTTCAGAAGCAAGTCTTCATAAAGCTCAGCTCTTTTTGAGCTTAACTCTTTTTGTGTAACCTTGACAGGGATTGACTTCCTCAGAGAAAATTGCCACTCCCTTCTTACTTCAGAGAATGAAATATAAATTGGCTTTAAGTTAATCCTGTAATCAATATATAATATTTCAAGTGTAAGAGATCGATGGTGCATTGGAAGCTGAGCTATCAATGCACAACACACTGGACACCTGCTCGCAGCTAATATAAATTCTGATCTTTTACTGCCAGGCATTGTTAAAAGAAATGTTTTATGTTTAAAGCTTTGTACCACTTAGGTTGTGAGTGCAAAGCCAACTCTGCAGATTAATAGCACAGATCCTTACAAAACAAGCTTTCTATGGAAATCACAGAAATTAAATGGCATTTTCCAAAGACCTCTTTATTAACTAAGAAAGGTTTAGAAAAATTAAAAGAAAGTTTTCTTTTAAAATAGTGTTGCTGAAAAAGCTCAATTAATCTGAATGCTGCATAGGCTATAATACTGTGTTATGAGAAATCCCATATTGTCTATTAAAAATCATAGAATCATAGAATCATAGAATGGTTTAGGTTGGAAGGGATCTCAAGGATCATCCAGCTCCAACCCCCGGCCATAGGCAGGGACACCTCCCACTAGAGCAGGCTGCTCCAGGCCTCATCCAGCCTGGCCTTAAACGCCTCCAGGGAGGAAGCATCCACAACCTCCCTGGGCAACCTATGCCAGTCTTACCACCCTCACTGTAACATCCAGTCGGAATTTCCCCTCTTCCAGCTTAAACCCATTCACAGTATCACAGTATCACCAAGGTTGGAAGAGACCTCACAGATCAACAAGTCCAACCCTTTACCACAGAGCTCAAGGCTAGACCATGGCACCAAGTGCCACGTCCAACCTTGTCTTGAACAGCCCCAGGGACGGCGACTCCACCACCTCCCTGGGCAGCCCATTCCAGTAGCCAATGACTCTCTCAGTGAAGAATTTTCTCCTCACCTCGAGCCTAAACTTCCCCCGGCGCAGCCTGAGGCTGTGTCCTCTCGTTCTGGCGCTGGCCACCTGAGAGAAGAGAGCAACCTCCTCCTGGCTACAACCACCCCTCAGGTAGTTGTAGACAGCAATAAGGTCACCCCTGAGCCTCCTCTTCTCCAGGCTAAACAATCCCAGCTCCCTCAGCCTCTCCTCGTAGGGCTGTGCTCGAGGCCTCTCACCAGCCTCGTCGCCCTTCTCTGGACACGCTCAAGCATCTCAATGTCCCTTCTAAACTGGGGGGCCCAGAACTGAACACAGTACTCAAGGTGTGGTCTAACCAGTGCAGAGTACAGGGGCAGAATGACCTCCCTGCTCCTGCTGACCACACCATTCCTGATGCAGGCCATCAGGCCACCAACCCTAAAAAAGTTCTTTCTTCTACAGCATAAAGCATAATTGAAAGGAATAAACAAAGAGGAGTTAGGTTACTAGTGTACACTTATAGAACACACTCCAAAGAACTGTGAAAAGGAAGATCATGAAAATGTCTTCAACTATGCTGCACAATAGGAATTTACGCCAAAAGTGACACTGAAAAAGGTGGAAATGATAACAATTAATAAACTAAATTTCCATTTTCCATGTGGTTTTATAGGCAACTTTTCTTTTTACTGCATGCACTGTTTTGTATTTCTGGATTGATGCTGAAGTTAGGATGAGTTTGACTCATAACTTTTTATTGCTTAGACAATGGGGGGGGGAAACCCCACCCTGCTGAATTTATTTATGAGATAAAGTTCCCCAATGACCAGGTGATGAAATGACCATTAAGTGCCCATCTCATTGCAATTGCCCAGTTGTCCATCCCAAATGCCATATGCTAAGGCCATCTGAATGGGCAACGCCTCAGATGCTGGTGTGTGCTTGAAGATGTGGTAGAGCTACCAGACAAAGTCAAGAGTTTCTTTTCAACATACAGATGACCATAGACTTTTTTCCTGGTAATTTTTGACTGCAGCTGTTCCTGTCCTGGTCTATGCAACTCACTTCATGGCATGAAAAGTCCCTAACTCTACCAATTAAAGGTCTATGAAAAATTACACCAGCGAAAACAGACTACGACTGTCAAAATACTTATGACAAAGTTTGCTACAATATAGATTTCATTTACAGAACATCCTGTTGAGTAGGCAGAACAAATTTTACAGGATCTTATGTAGGATAATTACCAGTCATTGAGACTCATACCAATACACTTTTCAGACATATTTCAGTACTACATGATCACATGCAATAACACATAAAAGCTAAAGCTAAAGGCAGTCTAGGAAATATTGTACAAAGATAGTTACAGATAAAGAATAAGACGTACAGAGAATGAAAGCCATTTCTAGGAGGGGAGGAAACAGCATTTGGTTATTTATAGCAGTCCTGATTAGAATATTAGTGTGACGTTTATTCTCAAGTAGAAGGAGGAGGAATGTGAGGCATGAATTATCCATGTGTTCTGAATCAAACTTTCATGTTGAATTCCCTAGTGTTTGCTGGCTTGTCCTACTTATTTCAGAGTAATTCGAATGCATTCTGCTATATTCTTTTTATGTATATAAAAAAGCTGTTTTCTTGCTTTATTTGCAATATCACATGAGCTATATCTCACTTTCTCATCTCTCACTGTAAAGTGCAATGCTTGATTTTGTACAAAAAGATCAAACCAGAGCATAAAAAAGGCTAAACTCCTGTTATCTGAAATGGCCTGTGTTTCAAACAGATCCCATTTCAAGGTAAATAAAGGCCCATTTAGGAAGTCTGGTATTTGGTTAGCTATACAATTTACCTTTTTTGCGGGTCATAGCTTTTAAGTTATCACAGAGTGATAGTTTGCATGGGCTGTTTACTTCTTAATACAGCATACTGCACTGAACAAAGACAAAGCTACTTCATCCTCAAAATGTCTGGCAACTGCAAAAGATATCATTAACAGAGTGTTACTTTCAAGGCAGAACAGGCTCGTGGATGCATACCATAGTTCTGCTGTGGTAGAGGCTGACAAAAAAAAATCTCATTAAAAAAAAAATTATCAGCTTTATATCTGATATAAAGTCTGGATGAAATAACTATTGATTAATGCAGCAATCAAAAATGGTACAGTCCTGAATTTATTTCTTGTTTTTAACAGTGCTTGGTTTTGAAATTTAATGGTAATCACTTTTGTAAACCTCCAGGCTGGGAGGAGTGTCTCCTGCAGTGCTTGTGCAGCACCTGACAAGAGGACAGAGAATGAGCATGAATAATTTACCCTTTGAGTAGCATGAACTGTATGACAGTAGAGCCAGCTCATGGAATGCACAGAGCTCCAAAGAGCCGGATTCCTTCCTTGACCACTGCATAACAGCACTTCTTATTTTCATAAGGAATCAATTGTATGCAGCAATTCAGCTATGAAGGAAGTTAGCAGCAGCAGTACCTGGCGTGGCATAGGTGGCTTTCCTAAATGCCACTAAGAGAGAAAGGAATTGTGAGCATGTGGAAACTAGGGCAAAGCACAAGGCTGCTTGTCACCAACTCAGTCTCTTCTTCAGACTTCAGGTGCTCTCTTCTGGTTTCAGTGACTGGGCCAACACAGAGCTAACTGCTAGTCTAATCACATAACAGTGTGAAGGATAAGTACACAGTTTGTGCTCATGTTAGAGAGTTGGAGAAGTGCTCTAGTTCTAAATGTCTCCTATACATAGGAGACAAAAATGTTCTGAATGTCTCTACATAATACATGTTCAGCTTTCATCGCACTTTTTGTGCATGAAGTTGAATTTTCTTCAAAGAAAACGAAACCAACAGTTGCTTTGCTTTGAAAGCACCCCAGCATATGCCTGACTAGCACAAAGATATCCACTGTGCACTTAATACCTTTTCCCTTCAGAAATTGTGAAACCATATGTTCATATGGTGGCAGGTGATCAAGGGCCCAAGTAATCACAATAAACCCTTGAAGCACGTCATAAAGGTATGCACAGTCTCGGGAATATCTGCCTCAAATTACCTCTCATATTGCAACTCAATATCAAAGTAGACAAAGCCACTATTTAAATAACTTAAAAACTTGCTACATGATGAATTCTGGGTCTGTTCCCTCATTTAAAAGTTTGCCATTGTCAGAGTAATAAGGATGGACAATTTTACATTAATCTAGAAGAGCACACGTTTTTGCAAATTGCTCTGACTATTTTGAACAGGAACCAGGAAACAAAACAAAGCAAATGCACTATTCAGAGAAGAGTGCACAGCATTTGAGTCAAATGCTGGGGTCATGCTTTGGTAGGACGTGTTTTGTTTGGTAGGATGTTTGGTGACATTGTCTGTTCAGTGGACAATAAGTACTGAGTACTTCAGACTGAAGTAAGACTATACAGACTTTGGTTTAAATCACATATAAGTGACAAACATCCCTCAGACAGCTTTCTCTTCTGAATATTTTTCTATGGTTCATCTTTATTCCAGTAAAATAGTTTTCATCTTTTATGCTTTCTTATGCTCTGCACTGTTCTTCATACAGTTCTCCCTTTTGCCCAGAGACATCATTCTAACTACAAATTCTAAGGTGCTGTAATTTGCCTTGCTAGGACATTAGAATTGTTGGCTAATTCCTCAGACATACACCCATTTTTACTACTGCTAACCACTTTCAGTGAACTCTCTCATAGTTTATACAGTAATACAAAAGGAATTATGCAAGAATGATCTCTGTTTCAGCTGCCATTGGCTCTTTCCACTTTCCGCCAAGTTGTTGGTTGGTCTCTCAGGACTGTACTCCTTCTAATGACAATAGAAATATGTGTTATGCAGTAGCTGCTGAGTAACTGAGCAGCAAGGGAACACTGCTATGGAAAGAATCATAGAGTCATTTCAGTTGGAAAAGACCTTTAAGATCATGAAGTCCAACTATTATCTAACTCTACCAAGTTTGGTACTAAATCACGTCCCTTAGCACCACTTCTCTGCATCTTTTAAACACCTCCAGAAATAGGTATTCAACCAACTCCCCGGGGTGCCTATTTCATTGTTTGAGAAGACTTTCAGTGAAGAAGTTTCTTCTAAGCTGGAATCTAAATGTCCCCTGGTGCAACTTGAGGCAGTTTCCTCTCATCCTAGAAAGTCTTACAAATTGAATGGCTGTGAAAAATGGAAGAACAATAGAAGCCTATTGATGCAAATTAGAGAGAGGGATTCCCAAGACCAAATTTTATGAAACATGAAATATTCCTAAAGTGATAATTTGAACTTAATGGGAAATATCTTCTCCTTCAGAAAATTAGTCTCTTTCCCATCACAACTCTTTCTAATAATTCAGCCTCAGACTTCATTTCAGGCAGCCACATACTTAAGCATTTTGTTTCATAAATTAAGACCTATAAGCAGTCTTACCAATGTATGATGAATACAGAATATGCAAGCTTCCATATTACTTTTTCTTCATAAAATATCCATTGGATCACGAAGAAGTAAATTTCATGGCAAATTTATCTATAACCTAAGTCATTCCTTGGACAAGCAGTGAACAATGTGGAGGCAAAATAGCCCAAACTTGTCTATATAAAACATTTATGGCATAGCAAACAGCCTTCAAAATAGCAGCATGTTCATAAGCTATTGACAGTCAAGACAAAGGGCTGATTCACAATCAGGGCAAAGACAACTGGGCACCACAGCTCCTTCAAGCAGTTGTGGAACAAAGGCCCTGCTGGGGTTTGGACAGAATTAAGAAGGCTGAAGTGAAGAAGAAAAGGATAGTGCTAGGGTCATTCTGATAAGGAGCACAGCTGCAGGGAAACTGCCTTGGGAAGGCTAGCAGAGAAGCTATGAAAGTTAGCTGCTATCTGGAGCTGAGCTGTGTGAGGGGGCCTTGAAGGGGAGCAGGCTGGTCAGCCCTGAGAATCACTGAATGTTTCGGTTTCAGCACCTATCAAAAGTACACGTCTGTATCAAACCCACTATATAAATACCACTGTTAACTTCAGTAAAGGGATTGACCTTCTATGTGTCATACTGGTATAATCTCGTGTCTTTCCAGTCTCCTGCACAGACTTAGAGGAACCTGGCAAATGCCTTTGTGGAGATTGGGCTTTAACTATTTGATCAATAAAAAAATGCCTTCTGTACTGACACAAGAGTCTGTAGGTGCTTCCTTCTGCAGTGGTCTGTACTTGCATTATAATGAAAGCAAACAGGAAATGAAAACAATCTCTCAGAAGCGCAGAACTGTCATGGTATAGGAAAGCTAATTACTTTCTTGTGCAGTTGCGATCACATCAAGACTATTTCCAGTTTGTTTTTGCAAAGTCAAGATAACAGCTCCTATGCTTGAAGGCACACAGCTAGGGTAGACTTCTAGTAACATTTTCCTGAACAAAGTTTATGCACATTTATGACTATGCTACTTGCACGTTTTGCACACAACAGAAGTAAAACAGTTAAAAATTTCTCAAGCTTGATAGAATGCAAAATTTCCATTATAAAATGTCTAGTGTTGATTACAGAAATCAGCAGATGGCTGCTTCTCAACTGGACAAGACTATAGAAATGTTTCCCTGAAGAGTAAAAATCTTGCTGTAGAGTCAGTACACTCAATGGCAAGAACGAGATAGAGTGACTGGCTGGGTAATTATATATTTCAGTGAACACTGCATTTTTGAAGGGTATTAGCAAATGATGACATTTGCCTCATTCAGAGAAGAGCAAGACCTTCACTACATGTCAGAGAAGTCAGTCTCATTGGTCAGGGTAGTTCTAAGGACTACCTATGCTACAACGATCAGGATGGAGTAATTCCTGTGTTTATATTTTCACACCTGTTCTAAAACATACCAAGGGAGCTACAGAGAATCCCATCCACTGCATTATTCAGGAACACAGAGTAGGATAAAAAGGCAGTTCCATCAGTTTTCCAGTGAGAAAAAGAGTGCTCCTCAATTCCCAATTCAATGTGCTAACTAAACTGTGTAAAAGGAAAATCCTAGCAATTCCCAGTGTTGACGTATTAGCATTGAAATGCTAATCTGGACATTAATTAATGTTAAATTAGTTACAGTGGAATAAAAGTATATCAACCAAAAAAATCAAAAGAGCTAAGCATAATTTCTCACTTAAGAGAAATATTTCTGCTTTGCATGGGAATTGGTACCAATTATTTTAATGTCAAGTTAATTGATGTCAAATAACTGTGAAATTCCCTTGGAACTGAATATTGCATCCACATTATTTCCAAATAAGTTTTAAAAATGAATAATTGCATTGTATGCTATTAAGAATAAGATTTCTACACTCTATACATAGAAACTCAAAATACTGTGCACCATACCCTCAGAGTAAAGCAATACATCAACATACCTGTCCAGCAAAAGGGTGAAATAAAAGTTTAAGAATCTCTGCCTCTATTTAACTGTATTTGTGAAAGTACTTATCTATATAAATGTAGATTTCAACTCAGAGGACAATGGATAAGGGTTTAAACCATCTAGAAATATTCTTGGCAATTAGTGCTTGCTTTAATGAATTTACTTAAATGGGTAGCAGGCCAAACTGACCTCTCACTGCTACACAGTGTTTTGCCTTCTTCAGTGATGATTATCAAAACCATAATCTGATTTCTTCCTTGGAGTAGGAACAAACTTCTAATAACTTTTATGAGTTCTATTATGTTTTTGCTAGCTCTTGAGGATAAGAATTGCAATAAACTTAGATAAATATTTTGAAACAGTCTATACCCTTAAGTGCAGAAATGTAACCTGTCTTATAAGCAGTATCTCCATCTCAGACCTAGTTTTACTGCTGTCATATAAAAAGTTCCACAGCCAGAAATTCTTTAGCTATGCACTAAGAATACAGCACCTTGAATACAAGCAATGTGTGTCTGAAAGAGCTTTCATTACTGGTATATGTGCAGCAATCTTTCATAAAACAGAATTAATTTACTTCAACTCTAGGCTGTTATAGATATCAAATATAGATGGGATGGATCATTGTCACTCTCAACTGACTTTAAAGAGAACCTAGTTGGATCCCATTTTCACCTTCCAGACTTCCAAGGCCTCTAAGACTTTTCCAAGCCTAGTTTTGTTCCAATACATAATTCCATAAATACTCTTTCAAAATTCTGACTTACAGTACCTACTGAGATTATTAGTGAACAATGAGTGCAAAACCAGTAAAACCTATCAATGGGTTAATGCACCAATCACCCAAAGGTATTTTGATTGTTTGAAAGAATTTAAGGTTGACTGAAGGGAATTGCATGCACTCTGCAAAAAAATATTCTCATCTACTTCCAACTTAAGATGTCACATTTATTTTGCCATTATACCTGCAAAATGAAGAACCTAATCTCTGGAACACAAATCCTATGAGGAGAGGCCGAGGGAGCCGGGGTTGTTTAGCCTGGAGAAGAGGAGGCTCAGGGGAGACCTCATAGCTGTCTACAACTACTTGAAGGGAGGCTGTAGCCAGGTGGGGTTGGTCTCTTCTCCCATGCAACCAGCAACAGAACAAGGGGACACAGTCTCAAGTTGTGCCAGGGGAGGTCTAGGCTGGATGTTAGGAGGAAGCTCTTGACAGAGAGACTGATTTGCCACTGGAAATGGCTGCCCAGGGAGGTGGTGAAGTTGCTGTCCATGGAGGTGTTCAAGAAAAGACTGCATGGGGCACTTAGTGTCATGGTCTATTTAAGTGGCTAGGGCTGGGTGATAGGTTGGACTGGATGATCTTGGAAGTCTCTTCCAACCTGGCTGATTCTATGATTCTCCTCAAGAATAGGTTATGATTTAATGATTAAGTTTTCTAATTTTTTTTTTTTTTAATAAGAAACACTGAATCCATGACATTAAAAGCATATTCCTCACACAGTATTCTGAATAAGATGCTGACTTTCCATGCTAACTTTTTTTTCCCCTTTGTTTTTATTCCAATTAGTAACTGATTCCTTTTTAAAATCTCCCCAATGTGGAAAAAAAAAAAACCCTAAAATTAGACTTAATTATAAGGATTTTAGTTGCATTCTATCAAAAACTCTCTCATAATGAACAAAAAACCCATATAATTTACTGTGATAGTTTGGGTGTTACCCACCCCACCATCCTTTGGAAATCACCCAGACTAGACTACTCAGCTGAGCTGGAAATTAAGGAATGAAGCTTTATATTTACATCTTAGCACAATATACAAGCAGATATTTACAATATATTCAGAAATATACAAGTTAAAAAGTAATACAGAAACACAACAGCCCTCACAGAAACCTGAGTCCCCAGGAGGGGCTCCCAACCACCCTTCCACCTTCCTTTCACCCCTCTACCTTACCCCAGACTTTGCCTTACATTCAAAGGTGAGTTTGGAAGGTCAGCCAGAGGGGTTAGGAAGCAGAAGGATCAATCAGCAAGTTAGGGAGAGAAATGCCTGAAGCCAGAGCCAGAGCGCAACTCCACTGCCTTATCTATGTTTATATTCTTGTTCTAACACATCTCAGCAAGCATATGAGTACAGTAGACATCCCCATTGTTTCCTTTTCACAGCCTATAACCTAATTCTTCTCACCAAAATATTCTGGCTAGCTTCAAACTAGCACATTTATTTAGATAAAACAGTTCTTTATCATCCTAGCACATAACTATACTAGATTGGCATGCTACCATTTATTTAGAATAAACCTCACTGGAGTATGCTTCTGAGTCATTTTAGACACTTCCTGTCACCCTTATAAATGAAATTTGTGCTAGGCAAAACAAACCCAACATTTTGGTGATGAAAATATTTATTTATTTTAAGTCAACAGATTTAATTTCCTCAGCTCATCCTTGCTATTGATAGTCAATTATTCAAAGCAGAAAAGAAGACTAGAATTATCCTCTGGATTATGGTTTTCAAGGATTTAGGATAGTAAAATGGATCTCTGCATCAAGTGTAGTGGGACAGTATCTGAGGTATGTACCTGATGAGTGCTTTCAAAAGAAAGTGAAAGCAAGATCTTTGGTATAATTTAATGTGGCAGGTAAATTGCCACATAATTGTAGATTATTTTTAAATTTCTACATAATTATGCTTCAGAAATCTGAACTTCATGTGACAAACAAAACAGAGTGCTAATTTAGTTTTTTTATGCACCAGCTACTTCACATCTGCAGAACAGCTGTAAACTGGGATTAACAGATTGGCTAGACAGGTTTATAGTTGCTTTATATCTTTGCAATAGTAGATATGAAGCAAAACACAGTCAAATTTAAGCCTGAGGCTCTAAGCATTATTCCACATACAGAACTAACCTTTTAAACATGGCACGTATAGGATGTCTGCCTAAGGCTGCAAACAGCTTGAAACAATCACGTGGCAAAGTATCTATTATCTCCTTCATCTCAGTGCAGTATTAACTCATAAATCTAATGTGGGTGGTTATTAATACAGTTAACTGCTTAAGTGCTGAAAAAGATTATTTTCTGCTTTAACTAGAAGAAAAAGTAATGAGGAATATCTTTGCAATTTCTAACTGATTTCAATGGTTACATCTAGTCCACATTTCAACCTAAAGTGACAGCAAAACAAGACTATCCCACAGATATTTCAGAGTAGGAATAATTTATTAAGCCCTAGAACACTGTAAATGCCTTACAGGAACTACATCTTTTAATAGAATCATAGAATGGTAAGGGTGGGAAGGGACATCTGAAGACCATCAAGTCCAGCCACCCTGATAAATCAGGATCACCTAGGACAGGTCACATAGGAATGTATCCAGATGGGTCTTGTAAGCCTCTAGAAAAGGAGACTCCACAACCTCTCTGGGCAGCCTATTCCACTGCTCTGTCACCCTCAGAGTGAAAAAGTGTTTCCTTACGTTGAGATGGAACTTCCTGTGTTCCACTCTGTATCCATACTCCCTTGTCATACCACAGACACCACTGAAAAGAGACTGCTACCTTCTTGACAGCCATCTTTCACATATTTATAAACATTAATAAGGTCTCCTATCAGCCTTCTCTTTTCCAGACTAAACAACCTCAGGTCTTTCAACTTTTCCTCATAAGGCAGATGTTCCAGCCCCTTGATCATCCTCACAGCTTTCCATTGGACACCTTCAAGCATATCCCTGTCTCTCTTGAACTGGGGAGCCTAGCACTGGACACGGTACTCCAGATGTGGTCTCATGAGGGCAGAGCAGAGACACTCTCTGAGAAGTATGCCCTAGTATCTCATTTGTACAGACAAAAGAAAACTATATGAGATTAATTTGAACCAATTCCTTAGTGATTAGGCACTCATTAGCAGCAAGAATATTTCAGGTCTAGAGACAGACATATTTAGAGAAAGAAGTGCTAACAGGCCTTCCTATCATAGCAGCAGGTCTACACACACACACTTCCAATTAACAGGTTGTTTAAAATAGTTAGTTTCTGATTTATATTGACAACTTTGCTCTAAGTAGCCATAATTCAGGGGAAAAGATTGGGAGAAAAGTCAGGAAAGAGCTTAGTATGTATGTCAGGTTTATGACTGACAGACAACTAAGCCACCTGTCTATCTTTTTACACTGCAGTTATTTATCAAATATGAGTGCAGATTTAGTGGAGAGACGCAGAGAGAAGACTTTCTGGATCCTACCTTTGAGAACAAACGTTTAAGTGGGAATCATAGAATCAACCAGGTTGGAAGAGACCTCCGAGATCATCCAGTCCAACCTAGCAACCAGCCCTAGACAATCAACTAGACCATGGCACTAAGTGCCTCATCCAGACTTTTTTTGAACCCCTCCAGGGACAGCAACTCCACCACCTCCCTGGGCAGCCCATTCCAATGGCAAATCACTCTGTGAAAATCTTCCTCCTAACATCCAGCCTATACCTTCCCCAGCACAACTTGAGACTGTGTCCCCTTGTTCTGTTGCTGATTGCCTGGGAGAAGAGATCAACCCCCACCTGGCTCCAGCCTCCCTTCAGGTAGTTGTAGACAGCAATGAGGTCTCCCCTGAGCCTCCTCTTCTCCAGGCTAAACAACCCCAAATCCCTCAGGCCTTTCCTCACAGGGATGTGTTCCAGCCCCCTCACCAGCTTTGTCATCCTTCTCTGGACATGTTCCAATATCTCAACATCTCTCTTGAATTGAGAAGCCCAGAACTGGATACAATACTCAAAGTGTGGCCTGACCAGTGTTGAGTACAGGGGAAGAATAACCTCCCTTGTCCTGCTGGCCACACTGTTCCTGATACAGGCCAGGATTGCATATTAAAAAGCCAGGAAAGGACTAGAAGGGCATTCTCTGCCTTCACTGGTCCAAACAACATTCACCTATGGCTTCTTCAGCTGCTTTCCTGCCTGAAATTGAAATTAAAATTAACACTACTCAGATTTTTAAATAACTATTAATTCATTAAATTTCTTACAGATTGGTCATTTAACATTCTTTGGGACCAAACTATGAGGTGTTAGTGTTGATATACTTAAAAAAAACCTTTATACTTTAGAATGTCTAACATTTCCATGAAAGTCTTAGAGCAAACAATGAAATATTTACTCATTTAAAATCCACTCAAGCAATGGAAGGGAGTTTACAAGCATCTCCATGCACTTTTGCTCAAGTCCTAATTAAAGAAATCAAAACAAAATCCCAGGTAGCATACTTTAAGCATATGAGATTTTAATCTAATGTGCATACCCTATACATCCAACTGAATCTTTTAAGCAGTAATAAAACAGAAATGCACTTAGAATCATAGAATCAACCAGGTTGGAAGAAACCTCCAAGATCATCCAGTCCAATCTATCACTCAGCCCTGTCCGGTCAACTAGACCATGGCACTGTCTCATCCAGTCTTTTCTTGAACACTCCAGGGGTGGTGACTCCTAGGCTGTACAGATCATTTTGAACAAAAATAAAGATGTAACCAACTCCAGTGAGAGATTTTTTGGTTTGCTGGTACAGATTTATGACAGAGAAGCTATTCATTACATGTAACAGCAGATAAAGCCTAACACCATTCCTATTCAAGTTACTAAGTAGAAACATACCTCGAGTCATTCTGTGAGGACAAAAGGACTAGAGATGAGGAAATAATCAAGCTGAAATGGGTTAATAAATAACACTTATTTCCTGCGACTTCCAGATGCAGTCTGCACACAATAGTGGAGGATAAGAGTTACAGATTATTCTCTCTGTTTTACTGCACCTGATATTCTTGGGATAAAGAGTTATTGAGAGATTGTAGGGAAGAATGTTGGCTTTTAAAAGACTTTCTTTCTATATTGCACATAATTATTTTATTTTACTGCTAATTTAAAGCTAAAAGTGCTCTTCCAATTTAACGTCATATGTCTGTTGCATTCCTTCTCTTTAAAGCAATTGTCAGTGAATCACAAAATCCTTGCCAAAGCTCTGCCATATTCTCTGGAGTGCAATATGTGGTTTATTTAAATAAGCAAACCCAGAATCAGGTTGAGATCAGCATCATCTTAACATGGAGTACTTGGTACAGTTCTGGAGCCCCCAACTCAACAGGGACATGGACCTGTTGGAACGAGTCTAGAGGAGGGCCACGAAGATGATCAGAAAGCTGGAGCACCTCTGTTATGAAGACAGGCTACAAGAGTTGGGGCTCTTCAATCTGAACAAGAGAAGGCTTCGAGGAGACCTTGTAGTGGCCTTCCAGTATCTGAAGGGGGCCTACGGGAAAGCTGGAGAGGGACTATTGACAAGGTCTTGTAATGACAGGATGAGGAATAATGGGTTTAAACTGGAAGAGGGGAGATTTAGACTGGATGTTAGGAGGAAGTTCTTTACAGTGAGGGTGGCGAGACACTGGAATGGGTTGCCCAGGGAGGTTGTGGATGCTTCCTCCCTGGAGGCGTTTAAGGCCAGGCTGGATGAGGCCTTGAGCAGCCTGCTCTAGTGGGAGGTGTCCCTGCCTGTGGCAGGGGGTTGGAGCTGGATGATCCTTGAGGTCCCTTCCAACCTAAACCATTCTACGATTCTATGATTCTATGTAATGTTACTTCTAGTATTTTACTTCCTTTATCACCAAGGCATTAAGAAACTTATTTGTCAATACAAGAGCATTCAAATCTTAAAGACAAATTCTATTTCCTCTTAATGCTCTTAAAAGTGGATAATTAGTGTCTGTGAATATATAATGCACGCTACTTCTATATGTACAATAACACTTTGAAATTAAACATCTTCAGGCAAAAGGAGGTTAGATCAAATTTGTCTTCAAGATTTCCATGTATTATAAAAAGAAACCTTTAATTCTTGCCTCTACTATTCCATTTTTGTTGCTCAAACTAGGAAGCCATGAAACATTTGTTTCAGTGCATCCTGACAAATTAGCAATGAGTCTCCTGTTTATGCTTGAAAGCACTCCTGCTACTCTATATTCATGGAATGATGTTCCAACTCTACACACTTGGTGATCACAGGTGGCCTAAATATGTGGATGACATTAATTGTTCCTATTGCCAAGTCAAAACCTCTAATCTGCAAAAATACATGCTTGATTTCTTGTAAGTATCATAAAAGAGCATGAGCTTCTTGGTTTCCTTCTGAAGATGCCAGAACAGCTTCATAGGATCATTCCTGCCATTACAGCTGACCAAAAGACTACAACATACACTGTAGTAGCTTGATCTGTCTTGTTTAAAAGTAAAATGTTTACAGTATATCTTCCTACAACTAAGATTGCTAAGTACAAGATTATTATTTCACTTTACCTTATTTTAGGACCATCTTTCTCAGTTATTTTCATGTCCAAGTTGAAATGCCTCCAAATGAAAACCCAAGGACTAACTTCTAAAAATCACGTCCAGCCTAAGTCTGAGACAGTATTTGTCTGGAAAGTACTTCCTGGGTTTTTTTGATGAGTGCATTCTGATCACTTTTTTCAAATTCAAAGATTTTTCCCAACAAAACAGTTCAGTTTGTTTTTTTTTTTTTTTCATCTATAAAATGCATATGAAATGTAACAAAGTAAATAAAATTAGGAAGGCGCTAAGTGAAGGTCTTCAAAGCTGAAAGCAGGTGGCTGTGCATTTACTGCAATGCACTGATAGATCTTAAAAGGGGAGACAGGTTGAAAGCTTTAGTACAGGTGGACAAACACAACTAATCTCTGAAGGAATCTAGGTTTAGTGTTTTTCAGAGCATGCCAGGTCAACACTGTGAAGTGCTTCATTCTTGCAGAACTCCTATTAGATGAAGAGAAGATTCTCACACCATTTGGAGATGAAACTATACTTTGCAGAATAAGGCACTGAATGGTATTTGATTCAACATTCATCCCCCATGGAGAAAGTGATTTGGGCACTGCACAAAGCCAGCCATGATTAAATCTGAGTTATGCGCCACTGATTAAATTTAAACAAGTCTTTTATGCACATTTACACAATGCAAAGCTTTTGATATAGTTCCAAAATAAAAATTGCTAAAACTTTGCAGCTGTAGAATTCATTTAATAAACTGTGGCTCCAAGAATCATTGCCAAATTTCCAGCTACACTTTCAGAGCTTTCAGAGATTGGATAGTTAAAGAATAAAAACGGTCAAGACCAATCTGTGAGAAAGCATTAGTGCCTCTGCAAATAATTATGGTTGTGTTTTAGCAAAGTACTTAGGATAATACCCAAAAATTGATTCCTTAGATCCTATAGTCTAATTTAGAAAGATTTACAGCGTCCTAAATCTAAAAGTAAGCCACAAAACCCAAGGACTAATTACTTCACAGACATAAATTTTGATATGAATCTTAGTCAGGAATCTAAAGTTCTGTTCTCCCTTATGTTCCAAGATATTATGGTTTTATCTCAGCACACACTACTTAGAAACCTACAACTTGCAGACAGGCTTCTATAAGAACTGGTCTAATAGGGCAGCCTCGGAATTCAGTGTCACTGCTAGGTGATTTGGCTCTCTCTTAAGCCTGATCACAGATTTGTTAGAATTCTTGCTTAACAGATGCTTACAATGCCCTGTTTTACAACCACACACAACAAAATGCCAAAGTATTGAGGTCTGAGCCATTCCAGACCTTCTAGGGGTTTTCTGCAACTCTATTTCACTATAATGAATATATATGAAAGGGAGATGGCAAATATCAAATATATAGAACCATTTTCCTTACAAACAGACAGAATATCCTAATATATTGCATAATGAATTCAAGCATTTATGCTCCACTCCTTCCACATAAGAACCCACTCAAAAATGTGCTCTTCAGTGATTACATATATTATTATAAATAAACGTACAGGCACAGCTTAAAAAATAAAAACAAACCAGCAGGTGAATCTCTGTCATCCTGTCCCCAGAAAACTATTGTCTGCCCTAGTGGTACCTACAGTACCATAGAATGTATCATAGAATGGACTAGGTTGGAAGGGACCTCAAGGATCATCCAGCTCCAACCCCACGCCGTAGGCAGGGAGACTTCCCGTTAGAGCAGGTTGCTCAAGGCCTCATCCAACCTGGCCTTAAACACCTCTAGGGAGGAAGCATCCACAACCTCCCTGAGCAACCCACATGTACTTATGAAATTTTTGAAGACTTTAAACTGGTCTGGAAATGCAGAGAGGAACTAATTTCTTGCAGGCTTCATTCAGTATTCATGTCTGAAGCCACATCACCTGGAACTAGGTGATCTTTAAGGTCCTTTCCAACTCAAACCAGTCTGTGATTCTGTGATGAAGCTTTACAGACTTCCTTCTGGTGTCTAAACCACACCTACAGGTCAAATGCAGCTTTCTTTATAAAGCAAAAAATGCCCAACCCCTAAAGCTTTGGTGAAATACTCTTGGTTTTGCAGCAAAGTTTGTTAAGGGAGACTAAAGTGCCTATCTATTTTTTTGCCCAAGTTTATTCAGATTCCTGCCTCCCAAATTAATCTGATCAAGCATCTTAGGGTGAATTTAACGTGGGGTGTAGAGAAAGGCTTTCTCTAGCTGTCATGCTGAAATTGTGCCAGAAAAAAATCCCAATATTTCAGGAGCTACTGACATAGAAAAAAACTAAGCACCAGAAAGAAAGAAATTATAAGTTGATAATTTAAGGTTTACAGAACTGTATATCTCATTTTTAGATCTGTGTTACATTGAAACAAGATCATTTTAGAGCTCAGTATTAGACTGATGAGCTGGATTTGAAATTCAGGGCATGAAACATGCTACAGTAAATCCTTCAGGTTGCTTCTGGACCTCATTGCAAACACAAAGCAATTTTTTACAGTGTGACCAGTATTTAATGTGTGTTAGCAAAATGCTGAACACTGGGACAGCACACTGAAGCAGTAATGTTTAGCAGGAAGATCTTACCACAAAAAAATAACACTACACACAGTGCTAAGTAATGTAAAATTCACATGGGCACTAAGGCCACCTACAAGAAATGATCACCAAGTACAATTCCCAAAGAAATACCTCCTGAGGCTATAATTAGATGCACTATTAGGACAGTCTGCATCTTTCTCAGAAGTGCCCAGTATTACTTATTGACTAGAGATAGAATGCCAGTCATGACTGACATTAATTCTGCAGCATAATTCTTAGGGACTAGATATGGAATCCTCCAGAGATGATGTGGGAGGTGCCTTGTAATATGTAGGCATCAAATAGCTGATAATACAATTTAGTAAATATCATTTGCAATACATTTTACATGATGTAAACAAAACTAAATTAAAATACAATATAACAAGCAGAGAAAGAGCATTTGGTAAACAAGATCCTTCAAAAGACTGCATTTGCAGTGCTCAGAATGAGCATACCAATTTGAAGCAGATAAGTAAGGACTATTATCAAAGGGATAATAACCATCTCATACTTATGCATGCAGCATAATGAACAGAAAAGCACAATAAGGCAGATATGTTAGATTAGCATAATTTTATTCCACTATTCAAATGTCTAAGTTGGAAATGGGTTTTGTTTCAATTACTGCTTTTCTCCATGGATTTTAAACATTTTATTCAAAATCCAGACTCAGTTTTATTTTGGGTTTAGCCTATTATCTGCAATTACCATCTACCTTGCCTCTCGTTTACCCAGGAACACAGCTTTTCAATGTATTCCAACTCTTAAAGCCATAATAGATCACTACTTGTATTGTCTAGTAACAGCTTTATGATAGCTGGAATTTTCTTAAATATTTCCCCTATTTCTTTATTTAGTTACATATTTAGCTTCTTCTTTTGCCTAACCATTTCTTCTGACAGACATACAGGATTTTGAGCCCTTAAAAACCATTTTCAGAATACTTTACACCTGTTAAACATGTCTCCTTTAAAAGTTTACATCCTGTCCTGGGTTAGGGTGGATCCCTCCCCTGGTAGAATAAACTCACCACAACACAGATTTTGTATTTCTTATAGCTTAAATATAACAGTATAAGGAGAAATAAACTACTAGAGAAATACAATAACCTTAACAAAGATGGGGAAGGGGTCAAGCGGCGGCGAAGCAGCAAAAGCAGCAACGGCCAAAACAGCAGCGGGCACAGCCGAAGCAGCGAGGGGAAGGTCCAAGCTGTGCTTCTAGACATAAAGCTCTTGGTGCTCCAATGAAATTATATTAACTTATCCATTGTTGCCATTATATGGCCTATCCCTAGAATGTTCACCTCTCCACTATATCTGAGCTAGAAATCTAGCTCAAATGGCCACACATCCATTGTATTCATTAATTGCATTTCTATTTAGCAGTATTGGTCAAAGCAAATATTACAAATGGGACTCTAAGCTATTGTATATGAGAAATTACTACATTAAATTAGTTTTCTTGTAATCAGTCTAACTATTTGTTTCTAAAGAAAAATAATCCTCCATGGATTGCAGTTAAAATTTTAACCAAATGAGAAGACAACAGTTCCTGTAGGAAACTGTTCCAATGGTTAATCACCATTACTGGTATTGAAAATATATGCACAGAAGCTTTGTGTGACTTTGTTTTACTTCAAGTACTGACAACTGCATTTTCCATCAGACATAATTTCATGGTGTTTTTTCCTACCTCTTACTGTGCTGCTGAAAAAAAATAAAAAGAAAAGAAGACAGATTGTGTCCAAACTGTAAGTCTCACCTAAGGCAATCTAAGTAGAAAATAATTCCAGAGGGTACTTTTTTGGATACTCAGTGTTTTCTGTACCTTTCTTCAAGCATACCAGAACTAGACATATTGCTCCATTAAAAGCCTAACTGGTGTCGTCTGGAGAAATAAAATTACCTCAATGGGCTCTTGCACTCATAGTCTGTTTTCACTTTTAAGGCTGAGACTATTTGTTATTACCAGAACACCGCTCTGAGACTTTACCTTTAGAACACCAGCGTTTCATTCTGCTGGAGACTCTCAAACCCCTAACATCAGAAAGGCACAAACCAGATTTTCATTTTTGTGTCGTTTGGAACCCAAAGATAAGCACAATATTTATGTTTTTTCTAACTAGCAGTTTAATGAAACCATCATCACCATTGCTAACAGGTGACTACAGGCATTATGCTAACTATGCCTCATGCTAACTGCAAGACACCCCAGTTCTGGCCTGATGGGCTTGTTACCAACTTGTCAGAAGAACTTGTGCAAGTTGGAGGTAGGTACCAGGTGTCTCTTGTTATCCTGTATAGTTTAAGTAAAATACATGCACATGTTGAAAACTCCTAGAATTAAACACAAATCATTATTAGTCAATTACTGTGCTAGTTTGAAGCTAGCTAGAATGTTTTGGTGAAAAGAACTAGATTACAGGCTGTGAAAAGAAAACAGTGGTGATGTCTACTTTGCTCATAGGCTTGCTGAGACGTATAAGAACAAAAAGCAAAACATAGATTAAAGAGTCTCTTGCTTCTGCTGCTGGCAAGCTTGCAGCTGTATCTCTCTTCTAACCTCACCTTCCAATTCTTTAAATCCATTTTGCTGCCTAACCCCCTGGCCAAACCTCCATTCTTCCTTGGAACTGGGGTAAGGTTGAGAGGGGTAGGGGGAAGGTGAAGGGGTGGCTGAGAGCCCCTCCTGGGGACTCAGGTTTCTGAGAGGGAAATTGTGTTTCTGTATTACCTTTTACTTTGTATATTTCTGTATATAACTGTATATACTGTAAATATCTGCTTGTATATTGTGCTAGCTGTAAATATAAGCTTCATTCATATATCCAGAGCTGGCTGAGTCTAGTCTGGGTGATTTCTAAAGTGTGGGGGGGGTGGAGAACACCCAAACCATCACAACTACTGATAACTCAAAAAGTACAATTACAAAACCCTGAAAAATCGTTTCTTTTGCTTTAAAGAGAAAATTAGCCATTAAAAATTAAGCCATTCTACAGATTTTTTTTTTTATCAGAACAAAGAATTTGTCATGATTTTATTTAAGAGACTTGATCCACTGCAATGTATATTTATTTAGAGGAGTTACATTTTATGACTGTGGTGGTTTAGGTGTCCCCTGCCNTTTATTCTAATACATCTCAGCGAGACTATGAGGGAAGTAGACATCACCATTGTTTTCATTTCACAGCCTATCATCTAGTCCTTCTCACCAAAACATTCTAGCTAACTTCAAACTAGCACAATGAGAGTACAAGCAATATCTGTTCATTATGGAGCTGCAGTAAGGATGCCAGAGAATCAGGAGTGCAGAGCTATTGTAAGTATTTGTGCCTGATAAGATAGGATGCTTTTAGAAAACAGCAGGACTACAAGAAGCTACAATAGCACTCATTGTATTCTTGGGACAGGAATCAGTGCAACTACTGCATGTGTATCCTTCCAGAGCAGAATGTAAGTTACCATAATATATGAAAAACAAACAAAGGTACCAAAAGATTAACAAATTACTGTCCTACATTAGATAATTCCCTGTAACCTTTCAACTGAAAGGCTATTTGAGTAAGATGCTCAATCTTGCTAATATACTTACTGAAATCACTTCCAGTAACACAAAATATCTAATCATCCAGAGAGTAATAAAACTAATAAACCAAAAAGAAAATGAAATTGCAATTATTCTGATTATACTTTAGCATACTATGATCTTATACCTACATCTAAAGTGATGCCCTTAAAAAGGTTCCCTCACCGGTAGGCATGAGATAACTGTATCTACATTATCTCTTAAGGCAATCAAGAAGATAATGGCAGTAAGAAAGGAGACAGTAATTTAGATACCTTACTAAACAAGATTTCCTGAGCTTGAGTTTTTGGTCTTATAACATACAGTTGCATGGCTTCATGTCAGGTTACTCTGAGTGACTGGGAATGTTCAGTTTGGCACAGCTTGCACTCATTGCAACTTCTTTCTATGAAAACAGTCATTCTTCACTGTATATATTTGCTTCTGCTCCATTTCACATCTTGATATGCTGTCAGATGGCATTTGTTCCATACTGTAAATCAATTTATTTTCTTTCAGACTTCCTCTGAAAGGTCTGATCCAAAAACATAAGAATATTGAAATACGACAAGCATGAAAGCAAATATCATTGCTCAGTGTGGTATTGATCAGTTAATATATTGTGACTTAAGAAAGTTTGGTTGTTGTTTTGTTTTTTTTTTCTCAAACCAAAGGAAATAGTTTTGCTCAAAATCAGTCAACTGAAATAGAAAATACATAACAGGCCTCTCTGTGTATGTGCCCCTCTGTGACCTGAGCTAGATTATGGTCCTGCTCTGGCAGGGGCGTTGGACTCCATGGTCTCTTTGAGTCCCTTCCAACCCCTGACATCCTGTGATCCTGTGTTTATAGGCACATAAAGGTGTCTGTTTAATACTCTCATTTCCAGAAATTAAATAATCCATAAAATATATGGAAAACAGTCTGTTAAGTCTGGTACTACCTAATCAAAATACTTTATCAAGATCAACCAGATCCAAGGACTCAACAGTGCCTTTTTATACCATGTATCATTGTGTCATAGGCTGGATTCTTCATGGTGCTGAAACCCCATTACACAAGGAGAGATGTACACTGAGTCTTAATATCAGGAAAAGAAACCAAATAATGGAAAATGATTTCCCTATTGACCTCACAGAAGTGCCTGCAGACTAGGTCAGAGCAAAACACAGTACCTGTCTGTAGAGAGATTTTTACTAAGAGGACATGAAATGATAAACACGAGCAACCCGTGCTGGGAAGTGTCCTTGAGTCCATCCTGGGACCTAAGATACCAGGTGCTGGGTAGCACCCCCCACATGCAGCTGCAGGGGGTGGAGTGCCAGCTGCATGTGGGCAGAGTTAGTCAGCTCCAGGGGCTGACCCTAAGAATGTTATGGTAATGCCAGCTATCCATGCCGTGCTTGGATCTGAACCAACCGGAGCTATCCATATGTAACCAATCTTAGACTAAGTTAGTTGTGCACACCTCTTCTAAGAAAGCATATAAGTCACTGTATCACAGAAATAAAGCAGAGAATGACCATTCTAATCATATTGATGACCCAAGAGTTGTTCATCCCATGGTGCAATGCCGGCACCTGTCATTGCACCCACATTTTTGTGCAGCTGAACACTTAAGATGTCTTAGGTAGGTCCCTGAACACATCAGCTATGTAGCGCATCTACAAATGTATGCTGGTCACCCATTTACTCACTTCAAGTAAAATGGCCAAGTGAAAGCTAAAAGAACAATGAGTTTCATGGGATATGTGACAAACCACAAAATCTGATCTGAAAAGTATATAAACACAGAGCAGTGCACAACTCAATGACAGAAATTCAATCTTTAATTAAAGCCACAACGAGGCTTCTATTTCCAGCCCTCTGAACAGTATGCCCTACAACAACTACAAAAATACTGTTCTGAACAACTTGGAAAAATACTGCTCCTGCTGCAGCCTTGGCTTTGTTGTTTAAATAACAGAGCAATGGGTTTGGTGGCACTAGCAACCCCGTGTATTCTGGAATTATTTCTGCTGCAAGAGGTACAGTACTACTGCAGTACAACTCTGCAGCAAAAAGCTAAAGCCACAAGAGACCATTTTTTGTTCCACTCCTTTTAAGCAGTGCTTGCTTGTACACAGTGAATTCCTGGCCTCTCATAGTCACTAGTAACTCTGCAATTTAACAGTGTAGGATTTAATTAATCCTCTCCCCATAATAACCAATATTTTTACTTTCTTCACACACCTTAAAGCTGCAGGAATCAGACTGTTCAAGATAAGCCTACAGCCTTGCTCTGCAAATAAGGAATACTAATCTCAAAAACACTGAAGTCAGCTGACTTCCACATGAACTTTAAAACATTGTTTTTTTATGTGGAATAGATGTTCATAAAAGCCTGGTTTGGTTAAGTAAAACAAAACTCTAGATCAATAAGATTTTTTTCCTGGGAGCAGTCACTTCAATTGTTGAGTTGAATAATTCACCTTTCTGGAAAGTGAACACTGAAAACCTTTACCTACACTGACAAGACATCCTGTGGGAATGAACAGTGGCACTTTGCCTCAGAATGAGAACTTCCAAGTCTGGATCTAAGACCTGATGTCACTGAAGATTTGGGAAAAAGCTCTGACCTGTCCTTCAACTCTGGAACAACTCAAGTCATTACCCCAGCAATATTATAATCATTCAGCAAACTTTATAAATGCATCCCAGTACTAGATGTTGGAATACAGCCAGATGTGGTATGATTACAGGTATTACCATTGAACACACTAGAGAAACAACCCTCCATCTAATACCAGGTACTGATTCTACTCTCTAGCATACAGGAAGACTTGTAAGAATATTTTAAATTACTTTTGACAGAAAAAAATATACATTTCCCAAAGTAGGTTTACTTCTGTGGCTCTCCACCAGTAATCGGCATGAAAAACAGTGTAGTTTAAGGTTAAAATGCTTTTAAAGTTATCAGATATACAGTAATGTATTGGATGCTTGTGCTAGTTTGAGCCTAGCTAGCATGTTTTGGTGAGAAGAACTAGATGATAGGCTGTAAAATGAAAACAATGGTGAGGTCTACTTCCCTCACAGTCTTGNCATATATATATATCTGTATATACTGTACATATCTGCTTGTAAATTGTGCCAGCTGTAAATATAAGCTTCATTCAAATTTCCAGAGCTGACTGAGTCTAGTCTGGGGAATTTCTAAAAGTGTGGGGGGGCGGGGGACACCCAAACCATCACAATGCTTCTGTCAGCATGATTAAAAATATGTGTACCTTTCACATGATGCATGAAAGGCAGTTAAACTTTTTTAGTGCTTTGAAGAATTAATTTGATTCATCTCTCTAATCTGAGGTCTAAATCTTTCCTGTCTGTCAGATAGTACGTATACAGTCATATACATTCTGACAATGAATCTCTTAAATCTACTGATACATTATATTCTCTAAATGTCTCCCCTCAGAAATATATGAGACACCTGCTTTAGTGTTGGTTCCCTTCACATAAGCTGTGAATGGCCAGTAGCATGCCTGCCATGGCATGTGTTCTGGCTTAATCAGCATTTCACAGTACAACTTAAAGGCTGATTCATAAACTCTTATAAATAATTCTCACTGTTAAGTTCTTTTATCTTAAAAATCCTTAAACATGCTCATAAATTGTTCAGGGATGTTCAGTGCCGTGGTCTACTTGATTGGACAGGGCTGGGTGATAGGTTGGACTGGATGATCTTGGAGGTCTCTTCCAACCTTGTTGATTCTATAATTCTATGCTTTGGCTCTTTTATTGATGTAAATTTAGAAATTCACATAAAAATACTAGCTGCATGTTACAAGGACTACGTTTTTGCTGGCCAAATCATGCTGAAACCAAAAGAGGTATTTTCTAGCTTCTCAGTTCATCACAGCATTCCCTATATTATTAGACATAGAGAGGTTTCTTGGTTGGGCACCTAAATTGCCAGTTTTATTCCTTTGCTTTCCCAAATACTTCAGAGTTTTCAGTCACCAACATCTCCTTGGTTCCCCCCTACCCTCAAAAATTAGTTCACAATCTTCCTTTTCTTTGTGAAGCTGGACAAATATTTGATACTTAGGTTATCTGACAGATTATTTGCCACATAGAAGACTGGTATGGAAGTCTAGATCTGTTGATAAATTGTTGGGATATCATAGTTTCTAATGTGTTTTGCTTATATTAAACTAGGAACAACCCTTAGTAGCAGCATTCATCATTGTTTTGGCAGAATCTGTGGCAGTTCATACAATGCTGTATTTAATTATGCATGCTCTTCTTTATTTTACAGTCTTGCTAAAGAAAATTACTTCTGGTGGAATCCTGCAAGATATACTCACAAGTGAAGATCAAGAGAGCAGTACCAGTAGTTTCCTAACATTCAGCAAATTGTATCTTTTACTTCTCCTGATTAAGGAAGGCTGCATATTTTATACAAAAGCTCAGTCAGTTCAGCAGTCATCCACAAAACGGAATGGTTCAGAAACTTTGTCCACATTCTCCTCTCCTAGCTAGCAAACTATAAATTGTCTTGAAATTGTCCAACAGTCCTTCTGTGAAAGCCACACAGTGAAGCTATGAAAAGAGAAGGGAGAGAGACTATGACTGCAGCTAAGCACACAGGGCATTTAAAAAGATGTGGATTTCAGTTCCTGACTTGACTCTTAAAGTTATTTCTGTTTTTATTAAATAATCATTAGAACAAATTGTAGAATATGGCCCTGAAGTCTCTGTAAATAGATGTACAATCACACTGATAGTTCCAGAGTCAAAAGGAATGTTAGGGTTTTTAAAAGGATGTGATTGACTGGATTCTATAAAATGAAAAATGGTATCTACTGTGCACTAACATTTTCTGTTCAACGTGTGACTCAGATATCTGTTTCCTATTAATCATCTTCTTGGGTATCACAAGCAATTGAGGCCTGAACTGTCATATTAACTATTATGTTTCTCATATAAATGTGTGGTTGGCAATTTGAAACATGGTAATGTCTTGCAGAAGCCAAGGCTGAGGCATTGGACAACATATCATAGAATCCTAGAATCAACCAGATTGGAAGAGACCTCCAAGATCATCCAGTCCAACCTATCACCCATCCCTATCCAGTCAACTAGACCATATAAGGATATAGAATGAAATTAGGACATAGAATATGCATAAAACATATGACATGAAGAAAAATCTTACACAAACTCCATGCCAAAAATTACATCATTCACTCAAATGAAAAAAAGTCTTGGTTTAGGAGTCATGAAAAGAGTTCAGTTTAGCCACCATTAAAAAAATGTCAGCAATTTCTTGATTTCAAATCCAATTATTTTCACCAGATTACTCACAGATAGATATGTCTACTTTGTGTGAAAATCAAGTCCTGGAAAATATGTATAATAATAGAACCTTCAAGAAAAAAATATGTAGAAACTCCTGAAGCAAAGGTGAACATGACCTGGATCACTAAACAGAAACAAGTTCTTCCTTCGAACTAAAGAATCTCAAGGCATTGTCCTCAATCACAAAATCATAGAGGTTGGAAAAGACCTTTGAGATAATCAAGTCCAGCCTATGACCTAACACTATGACATGAGTTAAACCAAGTGCCCCATCCAATCTTTTCCTAAAGACCTACAGGGATGGTGTGGGACCACCTCCCTGGGCAGTCCATTCCAGTGCTAATCACTGTTTCTGTGAGGAAGTGCTTCCTAACATCCAACCTAAACCTCCCCCGGTGCAGCTTCAGACCATGCCCTCTTGTCCTGTCACTAGTTGCCTGTGAGAAGAGCCCAACTTCCACCTGACTACAACTTCCTTTCACGTAGTTATAGAGTTAATGTAGGACTTCATTTGGGTATCTTAAAATAGATGATGATGATGATGGTCATAAAATTCATGTTAGTTTACCTGCATACACTCTGTGTCTGGAATAGGCACACAGTAATATCTCCTGCTGTGCATTTCCCAACCTTGAAAGTAGCTAATCATTACCAGAGGCAGTTGCACTGAAGTATAAAAATGGATCTTGTCAGAAAAAATGATTATTAGAGATTTGTAAAAGTTGCAAGAAATATGAATACCTGCACAAAGGCAGTGAAAAGTCAATATTGCTTTCTGTGATATGAAGATTTTACAAATGTATCCTAAGTAAGAACTATCCTATTTCTGTATTATGGTGCTTCCCTCTGAGACACAAATTCTTTCAGTCCCAAAATGTTCTCTTCCTTATCTACTTCTGAATAATTAACATTGAGAGCTTTGGCTTTGTGATATATTTGCCCTGCATGTTGTTAAATTGGTCAAGTAATAAAATATGACAATGCAGGTCAGGTAGTTATGAGATAATCATTCTGCCCCTTCAGGAAAAGAGATGAGAATGAGATAAAGCCAAGTGTCCTTCATGCTAATAGATGTAATTACTTAACAGGAACTATTCTCTGTGGAATTTCACACTGTGTTAACAAAGCCTCTGTTACATGGTAGAGCTGTTGGCGTGCGTACCGTATACCAAGGTGTCCATCTGCACAACTACATGTTTTTCACTGCCTATACACTTGCACCTATATTACACAAATCTCATTAATGAACAGTAAATAAATAGTTTGGTTAAAGTACAGAAATGAAAAGCTAAGTATTAAGGTGACATTCTGAAAAACAGTAATCTTCAGGGTGTTTTATTTTCACTTCTAAGCTGATGTTAAAATTTCAGAAGCTAAAGACTTCTGATATACACTTCCACAGAACAAATAAGAGCTGACGACTTCTACTGGAAGTCATTAAAAGCAAAATGGAACAAGTATGACTGAAAATACTGTGAACTTGAGTGCCTTCAAATCAGAGCCATTGATTAAAACATAAAGGTTGCAGATTTAAATGAGGTCTTCTGAATAGGCCTTTGTAAAAGATTGTTTTCATAACTTTGGTGGAAAATTCAAGCTAAGAGAAAAGGAGTGTAGAGCTAGGCAAAAAAAGAAAACCTTCTGCAAATAGAGATGGTGACTGTGAACAGGTTTGTGACACATGCCACAAAATTCTTGATGTCCTCCTCTAGCCTGGGGAGAAGTCAGCTCTCTGAGTTTCAGCCAGGGAGATGTCCTAGTGACTGTCTTCTATTTGGAAACAAATGAACTCATTGACAATTTTGGAAGAGCAATTGTAGCTATATCAAAAATAGTTTTTTAGACTAGATCCTGGTTTACTTGCTACTGGGATTAAATAGTTTGCCCTCAGACTCTTCTACTGAAATTCCTTTCCCTTTAAGATTCAATTCAACCACTCTCATTCTTAGTTGTTCTTGAATACATTAATTCTCAGAAATTAACATTAATAAAACCTGATTTTCTGGGCAATGGCCTCACTTAGAATCACCACTTGCCAAAGAATCCAAATTCTGCTCCATTTTTAAGTGGGGATTAGAAGAACTAAATTTATGTCCAAACATTTATCATAAACACTGTACTTAACACTTGAACAGAAGCAATAAAAGCATAATCAATTCCCTGCTTCATGTTCAGCCTAAGAACCTGTTCTTTCATCTTGTTCAGGTTCCAAATAAAGTTAATCATCCATTAGGATCACACCTCTGTACTCTTTCATTGACTATCCCATTTTTATGTGATTTTAAAGAAGGTTCCAAAGGGACAAATATCTACAACTCAAAAACTTTATGTGATCTGCCTATCCAGAGCAAAAACCATAACTCCTGCTGAGTTTGTGCTCTAAATTACATTATGTCCCTGGCTGTTTAAAAGCCTTACAGAGTTGTTTGATGTCTCTTGGCCCATCAGTCAAATACAAATTGCTGCACAGAGAAGGGAGTTATGATTTAAATGTTTCCAGTTACTCCAGTTTTGAAACAGATTCAGCTCTTCAGTAGTTTCCTTTATTCTTCAAATTCTTCTTGTCTAGAGGAGGATGAAAAATGATAGAGAGAGATAGATCATCTCTCATATCTATTTCTAACATGCAATTCCCCTTTTGTTTTTGTTAACTTTTAATATAGTGACAGCTGAATGTTTATTTTCATTAATGCAGATTTGTAGGCACATGGATAACCAGAATGCTTAAACACTAATACATAATAAATAAATCTGTTTATTCTCCCTTGGGAATAGTAACATGCTAAAATATAGAGTATTATTTGACTAATCATAGAATCAAAGTGTATAAAGTTTACTATCATAAAACTTTGCTTACCATTTATCTACAGTTATTTGCAGCACCTATCTTTCTAGTAGGATAATTCAATGCAATTAAAATCATAGAATCACAGAATGTCAGGGGCTGGAAGGGACCTCAAAAGATCATCCGGTCCAACCATCCTGCAGAGCAGGATCTCCTATACCAAATCATACAGGAACATATCCAGGCAAGTCCCGAATATCTCCAGAGTTGGAGACTCCACAACCCACCCTGGGCAGCCTGTCCCAGTGCTCTGTCACCCTCACAGTGAAAAAATTCCTCCTCATGTTTACATGAAGCTTCCTATGCCTCAATGTCTACTCACAGACCTTTGATTAGCACTTTTATATCATGTTAGGGCTCCTGCAGTGAACCTGTCCATCATATGAAAGGCAACATAAGCCTTCGAGAATAACCTTTCAACCCCACCAAGTTCTAAATGGTACTTCAACTCCTTTTGCTAAACACTTTTTATTTTGGAGCAACAGAATTGTCTGAGGCAGTCAAACCCAGAAATGTAAGGGTTACTACTAGCTCTGCAGTCTTTAGCATTTCAGCACCATGCATTTTACCTTGAGGTTGATATTTAATATGTATAATCCCTATGCAGTAATTCCTTTACTGCTATATTCCAGTAATCCTGCCTTTATGAATAGTAAATCTACTGCAGATATGTAAAGCATCCTACTCTGACTCTCATGCTCACAATTTTCACAATGTTAACCCAATAATTCCTTTTGCTTAACCTAAATATAGAAAGGAGTTTTGTGATGTTTTGTTGTTTGGGGTGTTTTATTGCAGAAGAAATCAAGGATTCTACATTTTGAGTACTGTAAGCACTAGTACTGAATTCTCTGACTTAATTAAGTGACCATGTTATTAGATATAATTCTCTATAGACATGTCTGTATTGTGCTCAATAAAGCTATATCAGTGATTTATGTTAAATCAGTGTCTCCATGCCAGAATTGGGTACCACAAACCATACCCCTATCAGTGGATAAAAGCTGTACAGCTGATGTCACATATCTAAAACATATGGGGGGTTAAAGGGGATGAGGGCAGCAAAGTCCCTCTCACTGTATGTGAAGATGAGCCAGCAGTGTGCCCAGGTGGCCAAGACAGCCAATGGCATCCTGGCCTGCATCAGGAATGGTGTGGTCAGCAGGAGCAGGGAGGTCATTCTGCCCCTGTACTCTGCACTGGTTAGACCACACCTTGAGTACTGTGTTCAGTTCTGGGCCCCCCAGTTTAGAAGGGACACTGAGATGCTTGAGCGCATCCAGAGAAGGGCGACGAGGCTGGTGAGAGGCCTCGAGCACAAGCCCTACGAGGAAAGGCTGAGGGAGCTCTGATTGTTTAGCCTGAGGAAGAGGAGGCTCAGGGGTGACCTTATTGCTGTCTACAACTACCTGAGGGGTGGTTGTAGCCAGGAGGAAGTTGCTCTCTTCTCTCAGGTGGCCAGCGCCAGAACAAGAGGGCACAGCCCCAGGCTGCGCCGGGGGAAGTTTAGGCTCGAGGTGAGGAGAAAATTCTTCACTGAGAGTCATTGGCTACTGGAATGGGCTGCCCAGGGAGGTGGTGGAGTCGTCGTCCCTGGGGCTGTTCAAGACAAGGTTGGACGTGGCACTTGGTGCCATGGTCTAGCCTTGAGCTCTGTGGTAAAGGGTTGGACTTGATGATCTGTGAGGTCTCTTCCAACCTTGGTGATACTGTGAGACTGTGATACCGTGATTAAGTTTGTGACCATCTGTGCAACCCAGGCTATGGTACCTGATGAGATACACCCCAGAGTCCTGAGAGAACTGCCTGGTGTAGTCACCAAGCCACTCTCCACAGTGTTTGAAAAGTCATGGCAGTCAGGTGAAGTCCCTAGTGACTGGAAGAACACATTACACTGATATTTAAAACAGGTAGAAAGGAGGATTCTGGGAACTACCCACCAGAGGCAACCTTGCCTCTGTGCCTGGGGAGATTATGGAGCAGATTCTTCTAAAAGCTTTGATAAGGCACATGGAGGCCAAGGGGTGATTGAAGATAGCCAACATGCCTTCAGGAAGGGCAAATCCTGCATGATGAACCTAGTGGCCTTCTACAATAGGGTGACTGCATCAGTGGACAAGAGACAACCTATGGATGTCACTTATCTGGACTTCTGCAAGGCCTTTGACACAGTGCTCCATACCATCCTACTTGCCATCTGAATGAGTCATCTCAGAGTTCTGCCAACTCTGAATTCTTTACGTACAATGTCTCTCCACTTTGAGGTTTGTAGGAGGTTAAACTCTTTCTTGCATAGCATTAACTGCAAATAATTGAATCTCTTGCCTTTCATAAGAGCAGCTATATGAAGAAACTACAAGTTCACTAAGTCAGCAAGTCTCAATTTGCTTCTGATTTACTTTTAGTGTTTACACTCTCCTTAATAGATTGTTGTTGGAGAGACAGACAGCAAAAATTCCTTCTGGTAAACAATTTAGCTTAAGAATTAAAATTAGAGATAAATAATGATCTAATTTTATTGGGATTGAATGCAACTGAGAAGAATGCAAATTGAAGCATCTTGATGGCAAATTAAGTTGTTTCATTATCTTTCATAAATTGCTTTGGGAGGATTCACTGTTGGCTAATGAGTATAAAACTGAAGCCTGAGTTAATTTTTTTTCTTCCCCAGCAGTTTGAGTCTTTGAGGTCAAAAGCAGTCTCTCTAAGTGACTCTAACGAATCTTAGCCTGGGCCCTTGAAAATTAGTATAAGCAAGCATTGTTCTAATGCAATCCACACTAAAAAGCATGCAAAAAAAACACAGCAAGAATTGATCCACTTCTAAATCCATTTCATGGCAATTTCAATTAAAGTCCTTGTCGCTCAAAGGTCTTCACAAAATAACCCATTCCATGAGGTCTATTGCTTACAAAACAGTATGCATATATCATAGAATCATAGAATCAACCAGGTTGGAATAGACCTACAAGATCAAGCAGCCCAACCTAGCACCCAGCCCTATCCACTCAACTAGACCATGGCACTAAGTGCCTCATCCAGGCTTTTCTTCAACACCCCCAGGGATGAAGACTCCACCACCTCCCTGGGCAGCCCATTCCAATAGCAAATCACTCTCTCTGGCAAGAACTTCCTCCTAACATCAGCCTAGACCTCCCCTGGCACAACTTGAGACTGTGTCTGCTTGTTCTTTTGCTGGTTGCCTGGGAAAAGAGATCGACCCCCACCCGGCTACAGCCTCCCTTCAAGGAGTTGTAGACAGCAATGAGGTCCCCCATGAGCCTCCTCTTCTCCAAGCTAAACAACCCCAGCTCCCTCAGCCTCTCCTCACAGGGCTGTGTTCCAGGCCTCTCAGCAGCTTTGTTGCCCTTCTCTGGACACATTCCAGTATCTCAACATCTCTCTTGAATTGAGGAGCCCAGAACTGGATACATGCTAGTAAAAGTTTGAATGAACATATATTGAAAGAAAATTGGATTCAAAAAACCCTCATAGAATAATTCATGCTGAAATAAAGTTTTGAAGGTTATCTGTCCCAATATCCTGCTTATACAGTAACATTTCAGAAAGAGTGTATCACCTTAAGAAATGCACACAAATCACATCAGTTATTATCTGTTATTGGTTTCATTATTAACCAAGATACATGTAGGAGTGGACATTGATATCTAGTTTAAGCTTTTTATTCTACAGCATGCAAAGGTCACACCAGTAAAGGCTTCTGCCCCTCTAGTCCAGTTTAAACCAACATACCACTGATCCACAGTAATAGGAATCAGACACTCCTGAGCCATCCTGAATCTCTGCCCCAAATGTGCTATAAAGGGTGCAGACTTGTTCCAAGTTCATCTGTGCTTCTCAGCCATACTTGTGTAACGCATTCCAGTAGAACAGCTGTGGGCCAGGGTTCCAGGTAAGTCTGCATTGTAAAAATTATCCCTTCTTTGCTTGTTTTCCCAGCTTGGTTAAGATGTAGGCAAGATGTCTGCTCTGAGCAGTCACTCTGTGACAGCATTCAAAAAGATTTCTTCCCTCTTTCAGCATTTTGGAAATACGGTTTTGCAAAATAAAGGTCTATCTGTGATTCTGGCTAGGCACATTTTGCCATGTACCCAGACCTACCTGCAGGTAGCATTAGTGGACGCAGCAGCCTTTTGTGGTGACCAGCTGCCATATTTACACACAATTGTATACCCAATAAAGATAATAGCAGTCAGACTGCAATTGTTGAAAGGAATAAGATGATTCAAAGGTAGCATGGAAACAGCAGTCACTAGCAGCTGCCACGCAACCTTCATTTGTATACGTGTCAGAACTGATTTGGTGCTTTGAACAACAAAGCTTACATGAACTCTAGTAATGCACAGCGAGGATGAGATGCCTCCCTTCACTAATGACTTCCCTTGTCATGCAGCTCTTTCATCTGGCACCTCTGCCTCAGAGATTAAACGCTATCAGAGATTGATGCAGTCAGTCATCATATGTCATTGGCCCCGTGGTAGCATATTGCTTTGGAACTACTCAGAAGCCCAAGAGAGTGTTATAAATTCATATAGAGTAAGACAAGAAATGCTTTAGGTGCAACTGTCCCCATGTGCTTTGGTCCAGTGCTACCATATGTAAAATAAAGTTTTCCTATTGGAGGAAGCTGTTTTCAAATGAGACAGAGAAGTATGTTTTTTCTTAACCATGCATACTGGAAAGTCGCAGTTGCTTATTTCTGATCTCACAGCTTGCCAGCTTCCGTAATTACAATCTCACAGGCTTTGGTTTTCATCTTAACAATTCCACTCAAGTGGATCTCGTTACAATTTGTATCCCAACCCCAGGATGCTGCAAAGATTTAATGAGACTGGAACACCAGCATAATCTGTATGGAAACTTGTGCCACTTTAATTCTGCTATGCTAAATTCCATACTGGATTGCATATTGCAAGCTTTCTGTAGTTTTACATGATATTATACATCAAGAGTATACCACTGGAGATACAAGACTGTGTAAAATAATATACAGAGTGTTAATCTCAGAACTTCATCTCTCAGACCTTTTATTTTTCTACATCAGTTAAAGAATCAGTAATTCCTAACAAGTTGATGTACTTCAAACAAAAGCCAGTGGGTAAAAACCTAAGTGCTTCACTACTTTGTGTAGATTTAATGGGGGGGAATAATTTAAGCTACTGTATTGCTATTTTAAATGCTTACTTTCTGAACACATTTGTTAGTTTGTTACCATGAGATTTAAAGCTCAAAAAAAAAATTAAACACAAAACAACAAACAAAAAAATTTAAAAATCACACACAAGCTGCTGTCAAAAGTTGTGCCATGCAAAGAAAAGAAAACAAATATCCATGCTGGGTATAAGAATCAGTACTAGCAGCACAAGATTTCCCATATTTGCAATCATAGAATCAACTAGGTTGGAAGAGACCTCCAAGATCATCCAGTCCAACATAGCACCCAGCTCTATCCAGTCATCTAGACCATGGCACTAAGTGCCCCATCCAGGCTTTTCCTGAACACCTCCAGAAATCGTGACTCCAGCACCTCCCTGGGCAGCCCATTCCAATGCCAATCACTCTCTCCGGGAAGAACTTCCTCCTAACATCCAACCTATACTTCTCCTGGCACAACTTGAGACTGTGTCCCCTTGTTCTGTTGCTGTTGCCTGGCAGAAGAGACCAATCCCCACCTGGCTACAGCCTCCCTTCAGGTAGTTGTAGACAGCAGTGAGGTCCCCCCTGAGCCTCCTCTTCTCCAGGCTAAACAACCCCAGCTCCCTCAGCCTCTCCTCATGGGATTTGTGTTCCAGGCCTTTCACCAGCTTTGTCGCCCTTCTCTGGACACGTTCCAGCACCTCAACATCTCTCGCAAATTGAGGAGCCACATCCTCACATAGTAGAAAAAACAAATGGAATCTGCCACAGCTTTAGCTGAGGAAGAATTTAAAAAAGAAATCCACATATTGAACACCTTTAATTCTATTTACATATTCAGTAGTCTTTCAAAACAGGGCATACATGATCCCCTAAATGTACTTTGGGCACCCCATTCCATAAAGAGGCCTGGCTAAATACACTGCTTTGCAGAACACAGGCAACAGATATTCAAAAAATAAAAGATCATTTTACAACCACGTGTCATGGCCACTAGGTTTTATCAAGTTTAGACCAAGTGCAAGGTCCTGCATCTGGGTCAAGGCATTCCCAAGCACAAATACAGACTGGACAGTGACTGACTGGAGAACAGCCCTAAGGAGGGAGACTTGGGGGTGCTGGTGGATGAAAAGCTCAACATGAGCCAGCAGTGTGCACTTGCAGTCCAGAAAGCCAACCAGAGCCTGGGCTGCATCAGGAGAAGTGTGGCCAGCAGGTTGAGGAAGGTGATTCTCCCCCTCTACTGCACTCTGGTGAGAGCCCACCTGGAGTACTGCATCCAGTTCTGGAGCCCCTATTACAAGAAGAATGTGGATGTGCTGGAGCGTGTCCAGGGAAGGGCCACTGTGTTGATCAGAGGGCTGGAGCACCTCTGCTGTGAGGACAGACTGAAAGAGTTTGGGCTGTTCAGTCTGGAGAAGAGGAGGTTCTGAGGTGACCTTATTGTGGCCTTCCAGTATCTGAAGGCTGGGGAGGGACTTTTTAGGCTATCAAGGAGTGACAGGACTAAGAGGGGTGGAGCAATGCTGGATGTGAGGAGGAAGTTCTTCAGCATGAGAGTGGTGAGAGGCTGGGTTTGAGGCTGGTTGCCCAGGGAGGTGGTTGAGGTCCCATGCCTGGAGGTGTTTAAGGCCAGGCTGGATGAGGCTGTGGCCAGCCTGATGTAGGGTAGGGTGTCCCTGTCCATGGCAGGGGGGTTGAAACTAGATGATCCTTGTGGTCCCTTCCAACCCTGACTGATTCTATGATTCTATACCTTGTCTTCACCTATAGCCACCAGTGCCTCATATCTTAAGATAAATAAATACTTCACATAACTGACTTGAACAATCTCCTCTGTCAATGCAAGGGAAAAGTCCTTCTGTAATTCATGCAGTGCTCACTCTGAAATTCATACAGTAACATTGACAAAGGGCTATGTGTCACAGCAGTTATGCTGGGACTAGTTTAGAAGCATCCCAGACTTAGCTTGCTTTGCGACACACAAACCTATTGTTGAAGCAGATCCCACCAGCTCACCCCACACTGTGCAAGGTGTCAGGTATTTCCTTCATTTTTAAGACACTGAATATTTCCATGGCTAATTTTGCTTTGCAATGTGCTGTAAAATATTGATTCCAGTAGGAAAAGCACACTTGCATCCAAAAGATATTGTAGCCTCAAGAATGTGAGTGAAATCTTTGGAAGCAGCAGGAAATGTTACTGTCACTTGGGTTAAGCTGAATTACTACATTTTAAAATCCTAGTTTTAGGATTCATAGAATCATAGAATGGTTTATGTTGGAAGAGACCTCAAATATTTTCTAGTTCCGATACCTGCCATAGGCAGGGACACCTCCCATTAGCACAGGTTGCTTACTCTTGAACACCTCCAGGGAAGGAGCATCCACAACCTCCCTGGGCAATCTGTTTCAGTATTTCACCACCCTCACTGTAAAGAACTTCCTCCTAACACCTACTTTAAATCTCTCCTCTTCCTGTTTAAATTCAATATCAAGCTTTTCAAAATAATATGTTCCTATCATTATTGACTCCTGAATCTCCACTATAGGCTATTTTAAAATATTCATAGAAGAATATGAGTCACAGACAAATAAACTACCACAGAACAACCATTCTACATGGATTTTTGGTGACTACATTACATTATTAATTACATTTTATTCGATATTTCAGTGGCGTTTTTCATATCTGAAGAGCTAGAGAAACAAGACAGTCTAATTATACAGAGTGAACAGCACAACTAGACAGCAACTAATCAAAAGCTCTGCCAATTGTTTTCACTCATCCTTCAAATCAAGGATATAAATTAATTACAGAAAGTACTTACATTAAACTAGTTTAGAAATCAAAAGATGAAGCAAGTTCTGACATCTTCAGAAAATAAACAATCAAAAGTGGAGTTTGCTAGATTAAATCTGTGTACTGTGATGTTCATTATTGATCAACTGAACTTCGTTTCCCCCCCCCAAAAAAAGATTCAATAATAGTCCTTGTAAATAATCATCAAGGTTTAAAGCTAGCAGGTGTCATAGAACTTTACAAAACGTAAGAGGTTTACACTGTGCTCTGTACAAAAACTTTTTCCCCCCTGTGCTCTTCATTTATTTTTCAGTTATACTGATTTTGGATTGACAGAAAAAAAGAAAGAATGTAGTTTACATAGAATTATTAAGAGTGAAAAAGACCTCCAAGACAGAGTCCAACCATTAGCTACTTTGCATTGGGTTCTGATCTGCATTACTTTTTTTTTTGTACTTCTCAGTTAAGGTTTTTCTAAAAGTTTGCCTCTATGCAAATATCAGAGGAAAAGAATCAATCTCTAATACAAAAAGATAAGAACTTTCTATTGATTTTTGAAATCTAATCTGACATCTAAATGCAAATTATTCACTTCAGTAGATTTGGTTTTAAACCATTAATTAGAAGTGTAACATATAAGCAGCTGTTAGTTTTGTTTCTTAATGTCTTCCTCCATTCTAATGGAGCTTCTAATGGATGAATCCTAAAAAGATAAGACTTTGACTCTAAAAACATGCAGAGGATCCTATACTAGCCAATTTTTATTGTCAAGAAGTTATAAGGAAGGTACCTGAGTGAATGGGACCTGTAGCAGAGGAAGTTCACATCAGTAAGAAGGTAATTGGCCAAGTAGCTACTGAGGTTATGTATGATTCATCTTTCCAGATCACCTGCCTGCTTGTGCTACTATACTAGAATTGAAACAAGAAATCAGATGGCACTGATGACAGTGCTTAACAGGTAACAGGGAAAATGGAGCATGGCACAATGAATTGTGACAAACAGCAGACTGCTACATGTACAGTGCGTGTGTGTGGGGAATGCAGACCAAAAGCTCTTATTTTTATTCCTGAGTCATTTATTCAGACAGGCTAAAGATCACTGGAATTTACAGCTACCTTAGCGTAAGCCTCAAAAATAAATCTGTGCAGATAAAGCAGGTTGTACAGCACTGCTATTGAAAGAAAGGTTCTAGGAGGTCTGCGTGTGACTGCTTCTTCCAGCACAAAAATCTTGGAAGAGTCACTGAAACAGCCTTTTAAGAACTTCTGTGAAAGGTGGTTTTAGACAACACTTACAGATGAAATAGGTCCAGCTAGAGAAATGTCTTAATTGCTTGCACTGAATCTGAGCACTTCATTGAAGTAGAGTAGATTAGTCTCCTGAAAGAACTTACTGACTACTCCTTTGGGAGAGAAAGTGCTGTTTTAAAGAGAACCAGAAGATATTTATCTAGAATTTGAGCAGATGCACAAGTATGTTTACTGGTATAGAGATAATAGGGGGAAATGTATTTCGGCTATTCCTTCAACAACATTTGCATGTTTGGCATGGTTTGGGTGTTACCCACTCCCCCCTCCCCTACTTAAGAAATCACCCAAACTAGACTCAGCCAAGCCTGGAAATTAGAATGAAGCTTTAAATTTACAGCTTAGCACAATATATAAGCAGGTATTTACAATATATACAGATATGTACAGAAAAATACAAGTTAAAAAGTAATACAGAAACACAACAGCCCTCCCAGAAATCAGAATCCCCAGGAAGGGATTCCAACCACCCTTCCAGCCTCTTTCCACCCCTCTACCTTATCCCAGACTTTGCCTTATGTTCTAGGTGCGTTTGGAGAATTGGCATGAGGGATTAGGAAGCAGATAGATTAGTTAGACAGCAAGTTAAGGAGAGAGGGGAGGCAGCCAGGAGCCAGAGAGCAACTCTGTTATCTATGTTTGTGTTCTTGTTTTTATATATCTCAGCAAGCCTATGAGCGAAGCAGACCAGCACTGTTTCCTTTTCACAGCCTATAACCTAATTCCTCTCACTAAAATATCCCAGCTACGCTCAAACTAGCACAATGTTCCACTGTATCATCTCCTATATGTGGGTTTCCATTGTAGGACAGAGTACATATGAACTTGCTTTAACTGTAACTTTGCAGGTATGGGGTTTACGTAGCAATTTTGTGAGACTGCTGACTTTAAAGACTGCACAGAATACTTGAGGCAAGAACAAAAGCAAGCCATAAAACCATCAAATGGATGTGAAAAAGTACATGTTGAGCAGCTTGGAAATTTCTCATGATGAATTCGAGCTATGTTTGTGCAAGCAAAGTACATGTTGAGCAGCTTGGAAATTTCTCAAGATGAATTCGAGCTGTGCTTGGCTCAAACAAACATATTTGGCACCAGCATCAGCACTCTGTTAGCCTTCATGCTTGTGAAATGTTCACAAACGCTACAAGGAGGGGAGCAAGTAGTTTATTTCCAGTTTACCCATTTTCCTAAGCTAACTATCTATGGAAATAAATTTTGCTAACTGAAATTCATACTGCTTTGTCATCTTTACACATCAAATGAATGCCGTTTTTCTCTATTCAAATAAACACCAAAATCAAATAGTTGATTAATGTAGTTAAGAAATCTGTACAGTGGAATCTCGAAAGCTGAAATGTAGGATCACAGATACATGGAAGTCTCATGAAAATTATTTTTTTTTAAATTAAGTATTTCCATCTGTAAATCTCAACACAGAGTAAGATGTAACCTAGTCATCACATTTTAGAAAGGAATAGAGATGCAAATGAGAACTCTACCAGCTTATGATTAAGCAGACTCTGCAAGTTGTTTTAAACAGCAGTCACTTTGTAGCTTGCTGCTCAATGACTAGACTAGGTCTGAGGTTAATGAGCCCAGAACTCAGTCCAGTCTTCATATTTCACAGAATCATCCAGGTTGGAAGAGACCTCCAAGATCGTCCATTCCAACCTATCACCCAGCCCTAGCCAGTCAATTAGACCACGGCACTAAGTGCCTCATCCAGTCTTTTCCTGAACACCCCCAGGGACGGTGACTCCACCACCTCCCTGGGCAGCCTATTCCAATGGCAAATCACTCTCTCTGGCAAGAACTTCCTCCTAACTCCCAACCTATACCTCCCCTGGCACAACTTGAGACTGTGTCTCCTTGTTCTTTTGCTGGTTGCCTTTGAGAAGAGACCAACTCCCACCTGGCTACAGCTCCCTTCAGGTAGTTGTAGACAGCAATGAGGTCTGCCCTGAGCCTCCTCTTCTCCAGGCTAAACAACCCCACCTCCCTCAGCCTCTCCTCATAGGGTTTGTATTCCAGGCCTCTCACCAGCTTTGTCACCATTCTCTGGACACGTTCCAGTATCTCAACATCTCTCTTGAATTTGTACTAGTAAACCAGCTGGACAGTTCAAGTCCTCACCTTGATTACAATGAATATTACCTGATTTCTCAAGTAAAACCACTAAATTGTAAGCCAAACATTTGGACTAAAAAAACTATTTAAGTGATACTAAGGTGACAGATCTGTGATTTCAGATCATAGCAGCAGTTGTCCCCTTTCTTAGCTTACTTAGCACCAATTACATTACTGTGAGGTACAAACCAGAGTCATGAATCCGTGGAAAGAGCATTCAGAGCAGCCATTTTGCCTGCTTGTCCAAAACAGCCTTAAGCTTTTCTATTTTTTGTCTAAAAAGCTGTGTATTTTTTTGTGTGAGAAGCCCCTTATCAAGGGCTTTCTGCTTTGCCCATCCATTTCAATGGAAATAAATACAATATAGTTACTTATTTATTAACAGCATTCTCTGAGCTCAGAAAAGCTTTCAAAACACAGTGCTACCAATGGGGCATAAAGATCCTTTCCAGATCAAAGGAAAGGTTATCTTCAATCAGCCAAAGATAACTGTTTGGAAAAGAATGTTTTTCTTCCAAGAACTCCTCCTCATGAGAGATATTTTTCTTCACCCCCTTTAACACGTTGTACAATTTAACCTATTTATTTGCCTTTATTACACTATTAGAGTCATCACTGCTGAAACTGTGCTGTTTTCAGTTTGCTGCAGTATTTAGAGGTATATTTAGAATAGAGAAATTTTTTTTGAGGAATTATATCCTATCTGGAGTGAAAAGTACATTATAAACAAAGGAAAAACATATCCATGCTGAAGATTTCATCTCAGACTTTGAAATCCACTCCTCAGACCAAAGAGGATTGCAAGTATCTGAAGACTTAAAACTGATGTTGCCTGTACAAACCTTCTCAGAATCTGTAACATCAACTTCAGGTGTAAACCTCAAAGACAGCAGGGATAACAGTTATGAAGAGGTTGTGGATCATGAAGCTTGGACTTCCTATGAAAAGGTCTTTCAGGAAATCTGAGTTTTGTTATTTCCATCTCACTCTACACTACAATTACCAAAGTTTTGTTAAAAAGAAATAAAAATAAAAATTCTGGCCCTATAGAGAGCTCTCTCCTCTCCCTACTGTTCCTTACCAGGTGTAGTTTGTAATTAATACATTTGAGATTTTAAAAATATTCAGTATGACTCACATGTAGGCTTCAGCCTTGAAGTACCCTGGGAGGCTCCGGTTCTGGCATTTGTGTCCAGCTTCTTCATTTAATTCTTGTGACTTAGACCTGTGCTCAGCACATGCGTCAAGTGATAGCTGTCTTGTGGAGAGCATCTGCAAGAGTCGATTTCTTCACACCTATAAAAACAAATGCAGGCATTAAAGAAGGGGAAAACCAACCAAACAAAACCACCACACCACACGAAACCACACACACGATTATTACTTTTGTTCCTCATTGTTTTATCAGTTTGGGTGGGTTTTGCTAATCAAGGAGAAATCTGTATGTAGATTCTGTGTGTTTGAAGCATGAGTAAATGGATATTGCCTAAATAGGTGGCTTGATCAGATTAAAATTTGATCTTTAACTTAGTGCCATGGTCTAGTTGATCAGACAGGGCCGGGCGATAGTTTGGACTGGATGATCTCTCAGGTCTCTTCCAACCTTGGTGATTCTATGATTCTATGATGCACATCACAAGTCTTTCCAGGGTTGTAGTTAAAATCTATAAGCAGTGTAATAAAACACAAGTAAAGAGCACTACGTTGAAATCCCTCTAGTTCTCCAAATACTTTACTCTTCAGGGTTCTCAATCTCATTTTTTGAGGTTTAGTCTCTTTTTACAAGCAGCAATATCAGAATTAAGTAATAAATTGCCAGATTTTTCTATAGCCTCCATTGCAGATATGCAGTTGGAACTTCAGAAAGATTTTGCATTACTTAGCGTGTTAAAAGTATATTCCCAGCATATTTAGACTAGAAATTTATATTGTGTGTAGTACTGCTAGAATAAAATTTATTTATTATGTAGGGTTTTTTTTAAATTATTTTTTCTTTGTTTCTCTGTTGTTTTTTGGTCTTTAAATTAAAACAAACAAACAAATAAACCAACAACCCCAAGCAATGCTACAGGCTGGGGACAGAGTGGCTGGAGAGCAGCCAGGAAGAAAGGGACCTGGGGGTACTGGTGGATAGTAGGCTGAAGATGAGGCAGCAGTGTGCCCAGGTGGCCAAGAGAGCCAATGGCATCCTGGCCTGTATCAGGAACAGTGTGGCCAGTAGGACAAGGGAGGTTATTCTGCCCCTGTACTCAGCACTGGTCAGGCCACACCTTGAGTCCTGTGTCCAGTTCTGGGCTCCTCAATTCAAGAGAGATGTTGAGGTGCTTAAACGTGTCCAGAGAAGGGCAACAAAGCTGGTGAAGGGCCTGGAACACAAACCCTATGAGGAGAGGCTGAGGGAAGTGGGGTTGTTTAGCCTGGAGAAGAGGAGGCTCAGGGGTGACCTCATTGCTGTCTACAACTACCTGAAGGGAGGCTGTAGCCAGGTGGAGGTTGGTCTCTTCTGCCAGGCAAGCAGCAATATGACAAGGGGACACAGTCTCAAGTTGTGCCAGGAGAAGTATAGGTTGGATGTTAGGAGGAAGTTCTTCCCGGAGAGAGTGATTGGCATTGGAATGGGCTGCCCAGGGAGGTGGTGGAGTCACCGTCCCTGGGGGTGTTCAGGAAAAGCCTGGATGAGGCTCTTAGTGCCATGGTCTAGTTGACTGGCTAGGGCTGGGTGCTGTGTTGGACTGGATGATCTTGGAGGTCTCTTCCAACCTGGTTGATTCTATTCTGTTCTAACCTATTCTAAAGTCAAAACCATAGACACACTCATTATGTTTTTACCCTCAAGAAATCAGCACCGTCGCTTAAGCAGTCAAACAGAAAAATGTGAAGAAAAATATTTACAGAGCATCTGCCAGAAATAAAAGTGGTTTTATGTATTAAGTTACAATCTGAATCATGCCTATAAGCATATTTTATTTTCTCAGAATTTATTGCCTGCTAATAAAACTGTCTTTAAAATTCATTCATAAATGAATGACTTTTTGAAGTCGTTAGGACACACAGCCATAGGTATAGCTTTCTGGAGGTTGGAAGGGCATCACTTTATCAAGGGCATATGAAATGACTGCATTTGCTTGTGATAAGGTATACACATGAACGTGTGTAGATCCCTCCTCTTCTCCTCACTGTCCTGGGGTACCCCAAATTCCTTTCTTCTCCCTCCCCCTCTGCAGGTTTGAATGGGAGAAGAAGGCACAAAAACTGCTTCCCCCAACCCGCCCTGTGGGCTTGAAGGGGGAACAGCAAAAGGTGCATTTCTGCACATGGGCTGACCCATGTGGAAGTGCACACTGGAATCGGGCTGGTGGTTGGCTGGGTTTTCATGCCCAGTATAAAATGGTAAATGGACACTGTCTAGAAAAGGATAAATAGAGCAAGGGAGAAGGCAAAAAGGCTTGAGAGTTCCTGTCTTGAGAGCTCTCCACCTCGAGAAAGAGCTCTCGATTAAGTGCCCAACAGGACAGGTTCCTGCCGTGACTGGACTATCCCTGCTTTTGGACTGCTCCTACATTTTTGTATGTATGGCTATGGCTCTTGGTTTTACATCATCCCTGCCTTTGGACGATTCTCCCCATTTTTGCACTCCTCTGTGCAGACTTGCAGGCTTGGCAAGCCCTGGGGTCTTTCGAGAGAGCCACAGGTAACATCCAGACTGGCCCCTCTCACACCATATCAGCAGCCAACTACCTGACTGCCTCCTGAACTGGGGGACGCTAGCAGTTTTGGCTCTCCCCTGCCACTGTGAAGGCAGTGTCATTCCACCATCATCCCACTCATGGAAGAAGTGCTCGAGATATTTCTGAATTTGGCAGCTCTGCCATTTGCCTTGGGATTCTGCTGCATGGACATACACTATTGGATATTGCTTGCAGTGTCAGAAGGCTGCTTTTGCAGAGGAATCCAGTAAGGGATCCTTGCTGAATGCCTATCTCACCTCCACGAGTAAGACCTGCTGTTCCTTTAATCTTCTGCTCAGCCTGATTGATAGTGGGGGAAAGCTGTGTTTACAGCTTAGCCTTTTCCATTTCCTGACTTCCTAAACATCAAAATTTGCCTATAATATCCTTTTTGGAAGAAACGACCAATTGAATTGGATCTGTAAATAAACCTAAACTAATTTTGTATATAGTTTGGGGGGCAGGATTCCAATAAACTAAAATAATTCCATTTTTATAATTCCTGACTCAGTCATGTTAATTCCCTGCCTCCGTGACACTCACTTGCAGTATTTAAATCCAGATAAAAAAAATTTCAAAGTTGATGTAAGAGTGTCTGAAAGGTTCTACAATCTACATGGAATGGTGTCAGGAATATCTTAACACTTGTCTCTGTTTGGGAATTTGCTAGTCTAAGTCCTATGCATATGTAATTAAACTTAAGCAAACATAAGAACACCAATGCTTGATCTTGTTTGAGGGTTAGAAAGCAGTCACTTCACCAACTCTTATTCATTTGAGGAATTCTAGTGCAATTACTCTCATCAGCTTTCAGTGACTGCAGAATACAAGCTTCACATTACACATCTGAAAGAACTTTGGCACTAGACATCAAGAGTGTGTGAACTGAACCCAAAGAAATAACAGAAAAAAAGAGAGAGAAAAAGGAGGGAAAGATTGCAAAACATATGCAGATTTTATTATCTAAATATCTTCAACTGCATGTTTTTAAAACTGCTGAGGTTAGAACAGACAAAATGTCTATAGGAATTTCTCTTTTTCATTATAGAAGCAAGGATATTCCAAGCCATCATTAACGTGGCACAATAGTAGAATTTGCTTCTGTCCCTTGGTAATCAATGAATTTCGAGACTTACAGGCTGTGCTAGTTTGAGCCTAGCTGGGATGTTTTGGTGAGAAGAATTAGATCATAGGCTGAGAAATGAAAACAGTGGTGAGGTCTACTTCCCTCACAGCCTTGCTGAGATGTGTAAAGAAGAAAGGCAAAACAAAGATAAAGTCACCTTTGCTCTGCACTTCGCTTAGGGCACTTGGTTCTGGGCTGTGCTCTCAGCTTTTTGCCTGCTGCGTAGCTGAGGCTGCTGGCTGAACTCCATCTTGCTTTCTAACCTCACCCTCCATATGCTTTGCTGATTCACCTTGCTTCTTAGTCCTCTTGGCCGAACCTCCATTCCTCCTTAGGACTGGGGTAAGGTTGAGAGGGGTAGGGGAAGGTGAGGGGTGGTTGAGATCCCCTCCTGGGGACTCAGATTTCTGGGAGGGCTGTTGTGTTTCTGTATTACCTTTTTTACCTTGTATATTTCTGTATATAACTGTATACACTGTAAATTTCTGCTTGTAAATTGTGCCAGCTGTAAATATAAGCTTCATTCAAATTTCCAGAGCCGACTGAGTCTAGTCTGGGTGATTTCTAAAGTGTGGGGGGGCTGGGGACACCCAAACCATCACACAGGCATTTTTAGATTTGTATTCATACAGAAAAGGAAAAAAATATTGACTATCGAACCCTATTGCTTTTGAGAAAAGAGGTATTTGGCTTAGGTGAGAGTGGTACCACAGATGAATTGATTCACTCCCTGGCCGTTTAATACTTCTCTGACGTGCACCTCCATTCCCAGTGACCGCTAAGATTATCCTTCTTATTTATTTAATGTTTACACTTCAGAAAATTGCCATTCCTCACCTGAGCCATCCCATCGTGCCCTTCTCCTTCCCTTCAGTCCTACGTGCTAGGGAACAAATGTGAAACACAGATGAGCTGCGTTCACCTAATTCATGGTATTACAAGACTGTAAACACCCTCTTTAAGGAAAAGCCTTGAAAGCAATCCAATTGCTCTTCCTCCTCCCTCTTCTTAATATCAAACCACCAACAATAGAGATCCCTATATATACTGAATGTTGCAGGTTAAGGCAGATTAAAAGTTATGTGGTATAATTATAAAGAAAATTCCTCCAGAGAGACTAGAATATCTTAGGGGAGGACACAGGATATAGCAATTGCTTATGCTATTCTACTTTCCTGTATTTCCTGATATAAGGAGAGTTCACAACCAGTTTTCTCTCTTGCATGTGGCAGCATTACCTCTGGTTTGTGGGGGAGGTTGCAACTTTGGCTGGCTAGCTAATGTCTTCCCATGCAATCTTGACCTAGCCTGAGGGGGGTTGCATTGAGGCCTGGTCAAGGCCTGGTGCATCCAGTCCTGGAGGGGGCATTCAGGCCTAGTAGGCTTGTCTTTGTGGGGGAGTAGTTTGGCCTGCTCCTGGGCCTGATGAGGCTGAGTTGCAGGAGAGGTTTTGGAAGGCTTCAGAAGGTTTTGGCCTGGTAGGTCCAGGTAGAGAACGAGGCCTAATTTACACATATATCTCTTTCTCCTGATGTGATGGTTTGGGTGTCTCCGCCCCCCCACACTTTAGAAATCACCCAGACTAGACTCAGCCGGCTCTGGAAATTTGAATGAAGCTTCTATTTACAGCTGGCACAATTTACAAGCAGATATTTACAGTATATACAAATATATACAGAAATATACTAGGTAAAAAGGTAATACAGACACAACTCTCCTCCCAGAAACCTGAGTCCCCAGGAGGGGCTCTCAACCACCCCTTCACCTTCCCCCTACCCCTCTCAACCTTACCCCAGTCCTAAGGAAGAATGGAGGTTCGGCCAAGAGGGTTAAAAAGCAAGGTGAAGCAGCCAAGCAAAGGAGGGTGAGGTTAGAAAGCAAGATGGAGTCCAGCCAGCAGCCTCAGCTTCTCCCCAGCAGGCAAAGCTTCCAGCGAAGAGAGGAAGCAAGTGCCGTAATCTTTGTTTTGCCTTTCTTCTTTACACATCCCAGCAAGACTGTGAGGGAAGTAGACCTCACCATTGTTTTCATTTTACAGCCTATCATCTAGTTCTTCTCACCAAAACATGCTAGCTAGGCTCAAACTAGCACACCTGAACACATATTGTATTTCTGTATGTAGATAGTGTTCATATTCCTCCTCCTCCTCAGAGGCTCTGAGGTGACCTTACTGTGGCCTTCCAGTGTCTGAAGGGGGCCTACAAAAAAGCTGGGGAGGGACTTATTAGCATATCAGGGAGTGACAGGACTAAGGGGAATGGAGCAAAGCTGGAGATGGGTAAGTTCAGACTGGATGTGAGGAGGAAGTTGTTCATCATGAGAGTGGTGAGAGCCTGAAATGGGTTGCCAGGGAGGTGGTTGAGGGCCCATCCCTGGAGGTGTTTAAGGCCAGGCAAGATGAAGCTCTGGCCAGCCTGATCTAGAGTAGGGTGTCCCTGCCCGTGGCAGGGGGGGTTGGAACCAGATGATCCTTGTGGTCCCTTCCAACCCTGACTGATCCTATGATTCTATATTTAACCTCCAGTTCTGTACAAGTGTATTTATTTTACTCCCTTGAGGTAAAATACCTTGCATTCATATGTAACCTCCAATTCTGTACAAGTGTATTTATTTTATCCCCTTGGGATAAAATACCTTTTCTGTCCTTTTGCCCTGAACAGCTCTTGGCTCAAAACCGAAGAAGACACCGAAGAAACAAATCCCTGCAAACCCTACCACATTTTGTTAGAATTCACAGGTCATGAAAACCACAATGATAAGCACTCATTCCAAAATGCAGTGTACTACAGATCTACCAAAATGTGGATCTATACCTTTGATCTTAAAAGTTTTTTGAGAGGCTTGACCGTCCCTTTGAAAATGCTGTCTGCTTGAAAATGTCGAAGCTGGCATTCACAGACACGTGGGGGGAATTGCATTGCCCTCAGAACATAAAAACATGCTTTCCTCAAGGTCTTATCAACCAGAAATCATACATCAGAGCACTGCAGTTGCTAAACTATTTTGTGAATACACCAACTAATAACTGGAAAAATTGAAGCATGGGCAGAGTTTACCATTTAGCTAATGGATGAAGGCACCAACATGTGAAAATAAAGCAATGAAATTATTTTCCATTAAACCAGAGGTACATATGACTGTTTACTTTCATAACATAAAGCATCAGTTATGTGTTGGAACAAGTGCAGAGAAAGGCAATGAAGCTGGAGAAGGGTCTGGAGAATAAACCTTATGAGGAGTGACTGAAGGAGCTGGGAATGGTTAGTTTGAAAAGGAGGGGGCCAAGGGAAGACCTCATCACTGTCTATAGCTATCTGAAAGGAGGTTGTGGAGAGGTTGGTGCAGGTCTCTTCTCACAGGTAATTAGTAATAGAACAAGAGCGAATGGCCTCAAGCTGTGACTGGGGTAGGTTTAGACTGGATAGCCAGAAAAAGAATTTTCAGGGGAAGAGTGGTCAGGCATTGGAATGGGCTGCCCAGGGAGGTGGTTGAGTTGCCAGCCCTGGATGTGTTTAAAAGTCATTTGGAAGTGGTGCTTGGGTATATGGTTTAGGGATGAACCTTGCAAAGCAGGGATATAGGTTGGACTTGGTGATCCTGAGGGTCTTTTCCAACCTTCCAACCTGAATGTTTCTGCAATTCTGTGAATATTCCCTGTTGTTTTCAGTATGGAATTGCACTACTTTCTCTCAAGTATGAAAAATATTACCAGCTTACAGAGTTATTTTCAAGTCAGATAAACCCATATCTGGTGTTATTTAGTTTGTTTTGTGTAAAACTCACCTGCTTTTTATGGCTTACCTTGATTTTTATTTTTTTTCTTTTTTAATTACCAAGCCCCAGAAATTTTAGAAAATCTAGCACAGGAAAGCTGTTTGTATTCCCTTTTCATTTTCTCACTGGAAGTTTCTCTTTGGATCTCCCCAGTGCTGTATTAAAACACTTATGAAGGACTTGTATCACAGAAAATTGAACAAATTCAAGCAGATTCATATTTTGTGGGTGACAAATCTGTTTAGCTTGAGAATGCTTTTATGTTTCTTAGATAATTTCTCAGCCAGTGAAAAAAAAAGAAACTGGAAGGAAAATGAGATTGAAAGATTGATAAGCCAGGGATGTGACATTCAGGCATGTCACTGCTGAGTTACTTTCCTGATGAATTCAGCAGAGTTTATAAAGTTTTCTACAGTAGCTACACTGTAGGAAAAGGTAGTTTAATACATTTAGCTTCATTATAAAGTCAAATAAGAAAGGATGAATAATTCAGAACACTTGCCTTCATTCTGAAACATTTTTGTATGTGTTTAATATGGTTATAGAATCATTATACATACACACACACACATATATATAAACAACAACTCAGTATTAATCTAGTTGATTAATACCTTAAGAGCAGGAAAGTATAGTCTTTAATGGCAGAAAAATTCCTACCACACAGTGAATAGCATCAATGTCTATCAGTCAACTGTGAGCTCTCCCTGTAGCACACATCCACCCCACGCTTCCACAGTGATTTTAAAAGGTTCAATCAATTCATTATGGTTCAGATTTCAGCACAGCTGCAGGAGTAGCTTTTGTAACAGAAATATGGACCCCGATAGAAAAAAAGGTTATATTCACGGCAGGACAACAAAACTTCTTTGTCCTGCATCTCAGCAAGGGAAACTCTGGCTAATTTGGTGTTGACATTCTCAGAATGTTTCTTCCTGGAAGAAAACATAGACCAACAGTGGGGACCAGCATTTCCAACCTTCCCGGAGTCTCTTCCTGCAAACACTGCTTCTGATAACAGCACTGTTTAGAGCAGCAAGGTCTTGAACAATAGCATCGCTACTTGGGTGCCTGCATGCAACAGAAGTTTTCTTAGCTGTAGAAAATTAGTAACTCAGTAACTCAGAAATACAGAAGTGCTTAATTTCCTTTTGGACCAGTTCATGCCAAAAGCCTTTACAAGTGACTGGACATCTGCCAAACAGTTTGCTTCTGATATATGTTTCTGATTCATATACAAACCAGAGACGGTTTGCTACTCATTACTCTGCAGCACAGAGACACCTTGGATATACTCTGAATGAGTTGATTTGTTTCATCCAATCACTGGGGTAATTGCCTTCTATTCCTCAATTTCTTTTATTTTGCTTCAAGTAAGAACTAAATAAAGATTAGAAACAAAGTTTAGTGTTTGCACTTTCATCCTTTCTAAAAGGTATGCAGATCAATGATGGGCTGCTGAGAACACTAGTCAACAAATGATTCCTTATGGTACCAAATCATATTTCTGCATCTCCTTCCCTGTAAAGCCATTTTCCACTGAAAATTAATGTATCAGTGAAACAAACTCAGAGAAGTCCAAGAATGAGTCCAAGTAATTACTAGAAATTTACCAAAACACAGAAGCACATCTCTGAGTGTAAGGCTTCTGGCACAAGAACAAATGCTGGCTCTGCCCTTAACTCTCATGAAGAGGACTGGCTCATAATTTATCAGCTGACACATTTATGCATGTCAGCATCAGGAACAAAGTTCCTGAACTATCACTTCAACACATTGATACTTTTCATAACAATCATCTCAAATACTACCATGATTGCCTTGAGGATAGGAATTAAAATAAATGTGTGACCTTGACTCACACAGCAAAATTTGTTTTCTTGGTTTGCTTTCTAAGAATATTTCAAACCCTACAACATTAGTTGATGAAGAGCTGCATTTGAAAAGGGATTTGATAACACAACTTAGAGTGCTGTGTGTCTGCTGTTTTTCAACAGGAGCTGCTCAAATACTCTATTTCCCTTGTGAAACAGCTCTGAGGAGATTGAGCTAAAAGTATTGGCTGCAGCACATGGAACCACAAGATCAGTCAGTGAAATTGTGCGGAGCTTTTGGCCAATAATCCATCAATACCCAACCAACATGATGCAACCCTATGGTTTCAAAATACAGAACAGTACTGCTGACATCTGGATTCCCTCACTCTCTAGACCCTGCTTTGCGCAGAGCTGTTTTAACACCATGGAAGCAGAGAAGCTGCAACCACCACAGTAACCACTAGCATCAACTTCCCATTACTACTTTATCACAGAACAAGTAGCACCTTATACTACACTTTTCTTTTTGATCAAGAGGGAACATTCATGCCAAGTCTGATGTTATTAAGTTAATTTGGAAGAACATGCCTAATGAATTTCCATGATCCAACATAGCACTGAGAGCCTAAGCTACAGCCCTGAAGTTTCTGAGTTTATTAACTTCAGTAAGTTGTGTCAAGATACTGCTTAAACAGTTCCTTGATTGAAAAAGCTTAGATCAATATTTTTGATACAAATCAACTTCTCGCACACATACAAAGTCAGACATGTAAGCTTCAGCTGGTATCAGTTTTACAGACCATTCTAAATGCAGAGCATGATTAAATGAGCACAATTGGAATGGGCATGGTTAATGCTATCATGAGATACCTCCACTACTACTGGGCATATGTCTGTAAATAAGCTTCTACCTTCTGTTTAAATGATAAAGAAAGCTTTGCTTCCACCTAAATGAGGAAATGCACTTCAATTAGGTTATTCTTATCTTGCACTCAGGACTATTTTCATAGATTATACATGTGCTGTAATTCTACTTGGAGATTCACCTCAAACTCAGGACACTTAGTATACAGTGTCATAATACTTCTGGCTTCTGATGAGGCATTCATCACTGATTTCTGTGCCCACTGATTTCTGTGCCATTAATAAAAGAAGAAAATTCCCTGTTCCCCCTCAACCCCTGCTTATCTCCATCCTCCCTATCTCCTTCCTCCTTTTTAATCTTTAAAGTATATAGAGGCAGTTATTTATACACTTTTTTTACAGAATCTTCTGACAGGCAGATCTTGAATCATGATGGTCTTACACAAACTAATATCTAGTGCAGCATAGGCCTCAGCATGTTAGATAAGCCTTGAGTACTCTGAAAAACAAACACTGCCATATTTCATAGTCAGAAAACAGCAGAGATTTGAAAGAAATAAGTTTGGCAAAATGCTCTTAACAAATCTGACCTGAGTGCACTGGAAGAGTCACAGAATCGCAATGATTTCTGTTCATTCCTCTGACACTGAAGTAAATAATTTGCAGGTATAATTACAATTAAAATACATGGAATTAAAAAAAAAAAAAAGAAAAAAAAAGAGGCATTCCTTTTTGTACATTACAAGGCCATCTTCTTTGGAACTATTTACTAGGAATCCCATCATAAACTATGGCTAGAGGAAAACAAATTTAAATACATTTTTAAAAAATCCCAAACTCATATGATCTTAGAGGTCTTTTCTAACCAAAACAATTCTAGAATTCTAAGATTAATAATATTTAAGAACACAGACCCATGGAAATGTTTTTATTTTCAAACAATCACTACCCTCACAGGACATAACATTTGGGTACGTTTAACACAAGCTCTGTGCAGGAAGTAGGGATAACTCAATTCTGTTCTATTGCCTCAGTATCTGGTTCTGCAGTATTTATTTTGTCATTCTGTGTGCTAGTTTGAGCCTAGCTAGAATGTTTTGGTGAGAAGGACTGGATCATAGGATATAACATGAAAACAATGGTGATGTCTACTTCGCTCACAGTCTTGCCGAGATGTGTAAAGAAGGAAAAGCAAAACGAAAGATAAAGTCACTTCGATCTTGCTCACTTTGCTCTGGGCTGTGCTCTTGGCTCTTCTCCTGCTGGGGAGCTGGGACTGCTGGCTGAACTCCATCTTGCTTTCTAACCTCACCCTCCATTTGCTTTTTGGCTGATTCACCTTGCTTCTTAATGCCCCTGGCCAAACCTTCATTCTTCCTTGGGACTGGGGTAAGGTTGAGAGGGATAGGGGGAAGGTGAGGGGGTGACTGAGAGCCCCTCCTGGGGACTCAGGTTTCTGAGAAGGCTGTTGTGTTTCTGTATTACCTTTTACCTTGTATATTTCTGTCTATAACTGTATATACTGTAAATATCTGCTTGCATATTGTGCTAGATGTAAATATAAGCTTCATTCAAATTTCCAGAGCGGGCTGAGTCTAGTCTGGGTGATTTCTAAAGTCTGGGGGGGGTGGGGGACACCCAAACCACCATATTCTGGTTTCTACTTTTACTGTTCTGTACATACCTTTGTTCAAAGCCTTCTATAGACTTTGGGCTGTCTAGATATTAATCAAAAACTTTTTATATGTGAAAGTCATTACAAACAAGAAAACTTCCTATCCACACAAATTATTCTTGTCCTTCCAAAATTCCTCCAGGAAATCGGCTCTGCTCAGTTTAGCAGAGGTATTACTCAGGCAGATGTCATCAGTTTTTGGAAGTGTCATAAAAACAGTCATTGAGAATGGAAGAGAATCTATAAAATGCAGTCCTACAACGCAAAACAAAAGCATAAGAGGAGCCTATGAGTAGCTGTTCTACCACTGGGTAGTAAGAAAGAAGGCTGATATCTTTATGTACCTTCAGAGATACCTGGATGATGTTATTATATTTAAATACAATGGAGTAATTCTTCTCTACAGGCACATTTAGTGCACTCTGATTCATAACCTCCCATTAAGAAACATGGCTCTATTAATCGGATTCAATTCTAGACAGAAATAATTTCCCTGAAATAATAGATATGGGAGCATAGCAAGTTTTCTTCATTTCCTCTGGGAATTAATAAACCTGGCTTGTTTTGTAGCCTGACCTTGTTTACAATTTTATTCTGTTCACATCTGCTTATGCTTTGCATTTAAGTCTCCTACTGCATTAATTGTACCTTTCTAATTATTTCCCTCATGTACTCAATTTATCTATATGTTGTGCATCTATTCTCACATTAAAAATATAAACTCCTTCAGGCAGAGATTAAATCCTCAATATGTATTTTCCTGCTACCTGGAATGTGGGAGATGCAAAATCAGACCTTAGCAGAAAAACCAAAAATGCCTCCTTACTGAAAATGTGTGTCCTAAATGTTGACGGCTATTTACACCCAAACCCTTGCAGCTATACTGCCTCTGTTCATAATCTTGCTCTTCTCTTCTCTCCAAAATTCTGTACCCATCTGAAAGGCCAAAGCAGCCTTCTGGATCTAGGTCTGTTCAGAGTTACATAATCCTACAGCAACTTTTCGACAAGCTGGTTGATGTATCTCAAAAGAAGTGAGGAACTCAATTGCAACTCTAATTCCTTGAGTGCTATCCAGTGGTATTTAGTTATGACATCCTTCCACTTACAAGCCACTGATTTTCACATTTAACTCTGAGTCCCTGATATTTCTTTGAAAGAGTTTAAGATCTGTCGTGGAGGGCCCATAGGCCCGAAATCAGACCTGCATATGCCTTGCTCTGCCTGGACATGTTTTTCCTGCTTTTAGTCAGGGGTGAGCACATGGCCAGCACAGAGGGGCACAACGGGCCTGGAGCCACGTGGAGTCTGGCCTGCCCAGGCTTTAGGTTGTGGAAGCCCCCACATGCTCAGCTCACGCTTGCCGGGTGCTAGGCCCATGTGAGCCCCATGTTTGGAAAGTCCAGGCCTGTGGCTCCTTGCCTATTATGGCANTTAGTTATGGCATCCTTCCACTTACAAGCCACTGATTTTCACATTTAACTCTGAGTCCCTGATATTTCTTTGAAAGAGTTTAAGATCTTCAAAATTTGTTTTGTTCAACCCAGATGGGCAAGATTTATGTATTTAAAAAAAGCTCAAAAGTATAGTCTACTTGTATTAATGCTGAGGGAGGGGAAAAAAATAACATTATTCTTTATGTAAAATGCATAAATATTTTCCAAACAACACAGCTATGTGTATAAATACTGGTTTTTGACTATACTCAAATGTCCAGTGAATATATTAATTTTCATTATTGTCTATGTTCAATGACACTCAGACCACTAAGTTCTCAATCAATTAAAAATCCATAGCACATTACTTAAGTAACCAGTTATATATTGTAAAATAATGAATAGCAAGTGAGCTATTGGCCAAACATATAGGTTAAAGGCTAATTATTCAAAACATTATGCAGAGATATAACAGTATAAAAACATCTGCAAATGCACTTCACAGGTTCATGAGCAGAAAATTTCATGTGGATAGTAATAATGAATTCTGGCTCAATATTTTACATCTAGGAAATGCATTTCCATAGTTATCATATTTAAATCACATGCACTCTGTGTGGCTGTCATGCAATAGTGTTTTTATACAGGAGGTTTTCACTTTTAATTTTCATTAAGAGGCACAACACAAGTCACACTTCAGTGATGTATCAACACTCTGAGTCTCTCTCCCTCTGCCATCTCCCATACCCCATGCTCCCTGCTGTATATTTCCCCTTAACCTCAAAGGAACGGCACTTTACACTCAATCTTCTTTGAATTCACATTGCTTGATCTTGGGCAATAGGCACAGTATCCCAAGACAAATTCTCACTAATCCTTTGTACAATTGTACTTCTTTTTTTGTGAAATACCCTGCTGAATAGATAATAAATTTGTCTCACTCAATCACCCTATGATCTGCTAATTCACTTTCTTGTTTCTCTTTCATTTCCTATGAAAAGATTCCAGCCATCAGCAGGAACCCTGTTATTAGTTTCAAGAGCACAAACTTCTATTTGGGGGATGAAATGTAACAGTGTTTTGACGGTAATACATCTCAAGGACATCCAATTTAAAGAAAACAACAACACTGAGCCTCCTCCTCTTTGACAGCACCACTCAATTCACATTAATGAAGAGAGCTATCCAGAAAAGGCACAAAGGACCCAAGGCTTCAGACTGCCTTCTTATTATGTAAATGTAGCTATCTAATGTGGAACTGGGAAACAAAGACGAAGGAAGAATCAAAGCCTGCTTACAACAGCGAAAGGCCACATTGCATTCCCCATTACCGAGAACAATTAATGAAACCATTACCACTGTACAAATATAGTTGCTTTTACTAAACCCACTAGCAATGGAAATTTCATGTAGTTCCCTAAAATAGTTGTACTGTCAGATTTGCAGTGTTGCTCCGTGACAGCTGTTAGATGCAATGTGGACTGACACATCTATGACAGGAGTCTCCAGCATTCTAGGAAGTGAATGACAATCCACGTAGACTGAAGTAGAACAATACTGAGCAAGAGTTGTTTCAGATCGCGCCCCTTCTCTTTCCCCAATACTTGCATGTGTCTCTTCTCAGGGTGCCTGAAACACTTTGTTGTTCTGATTTCCATGACAAAATACTCAGACACAACCAGTAACCTTAGAGCCCAAAGAGAAGAAATAGGAAGCAAAACAGACCTCAAATCATGCCAGATCCATCATTTTGAATGTTTCTTTCAGACACTGAAATAATAAACGTCTGCACAATATTAAATGGATAGTAGAGAAGTACACCTCCCCTAGAGACCCTTTAAAAAACATAGCTTTTATTTCCTGTCTACAGAACCTATCAGTGATACATCTGTGGGTACATAAATTCCAGTCATCCCGTCCACTTCTCATTACCCACAAGCTTTTAATTGCCTTGTTCTCCTAAATATACACCACAAAGAATGAAGTAGCAGTGGGCATTTTTCTGTCTTAGCAAAATGCAGTGAGCAGGCAGAAGGAGTAGAAGCACACGCCTCAGTTGTACTGCAGTGCAGATGTGTCAGGTTGCACAAGACATGAGATAAATACAATCATTGTTAAAACAAAGGTGATGTGAGAACCATACAATGAAATGCAAGCACACCATCTTTGTTTTCAATCACCAATTATTTATATAACCACATCAGCCAAAATAGGCCTAAACATATCCTGACTTGCCCAGACAAGTTTCTTTGCTCTCCCTCTCTTCTGTTGTTGGGGGAAGCAACCATGGGAAAGGAAAACAAAGGCCTGGCACCTCTATGTCACTTCCAAACTTGTAAATAGAGTATCTCACCTGTTTATACACTTGTTTTTATTCTGCCCTGAAAGGTAAAAGTAAGCCCTGACTTTAATATGCTGCCCAGGAAGGTGGTGGAGTTGCCATCCCTGGAAGTGTTCAAGAAAAAACTGGATGGGGCACTTAGTGCCATGGCCTAGTTGATTGAATAGGGCTGGGTGATACGTTGGACTGGATGATCTTGGAGGTCTCTTCCAACCTGGTTGATTCTATGGTTAAATTTGACTGTCATTCTGATTGGCTGCTCTGTGGCCAAAGGCCCATTAATCTTGGGCTGTATTGAAAAAAGGAGACGAGCAGGTAAACACAACGTGCTCTGCCTTGAGGTGCTTCTGCCAGTGCTCTCTGCTGTTGTATCCTGCCATGTTCTGCTAAGCTATAAGCTAGCTCTGATACATAATAACAAGCCCTGATACTATGAGTTTGTCTACCTGGAAATGGACCTTGTCTCAGTTTACCAGAGGACTGGCATTAACTACCCCACGTGATAGGCTTGCTTAGACAGCATGACATTGTGCCCACCTGCACATGTACAAGACATCCTGCCAGCCCTTCTGCAAAGCACCCTGCTGAATCTGGAGTCCAAGAGGAACCAGGATCGGGTCAGAGACCATCTGCCTCTCTCCTAGCACCCCTTCTCAGAGCCTGAGAAGACTTAGAAGGCTAAGAACACACCAACAGAACTCCTTGCAAGTGTTTGGGTACTGTCTGGAAACTAGTTAGCCCTGGGAATCCAGAGATATAATTTTTGTGAGTAAATAACTCAAATGCCTCTTAGCAAAACTTTGTAACTTCTAAGTGAATCCAAGTGCCCTCTGCTTTAAGCAGAAAGGAGCTTCTCGAGTCCCACTTGTGGGCAAGTGGTATAATCAACCACAAGAGCCTCTTTTCCAGTTCTAATGGTTTAATGTTTCTTGCACTATTGCTAGTTATTTCTTAAGTGCTCTAGACTCTGCTTTCCATCTGTGTAATGTTTTCATGACCATTGCAAAGAACCTATTATTATTAAAATTGTGGACAGTAGTGAGAGTTTTGAATATCAAAATTAATAAACAATATTAATTTTGAAAGCATATATCTCACACCACAATACCTGCCATGGCATCAGCTTAATGTACAATAAACAAAATCCACTCATTCTGCTTGCATGTGAATCCAGTTGATTATGAAGTTTAAGTATCCCTCTATGCTCCTGTTATTCAACTGCCACATTCTATGCCTGTCCGTTGTCTTCTGAGACAATTGCCTCCACACTTTCTGTCATCTTACTTTTTCTGTCTGGAAATACTGCCATGTGCACACTCAAACCCACACATTATTGTATTCTTTCAAATCCCTGCCTACAAAAACATATGTCATGCTTGATGAGGGTCTGAGCAACTTGATCCAGTTGGGGATATCCCTGCTTACTGAACGGGGGGTTGTAGCAGATGACCTCTTGTGATGGTTTGGGTGTTACCTGCCCCCCAACACTTAAGAAATTCACCCAAACTAGACTCAGCCAAGCTGGAGATTGAGGAATGAAGTTTTATATTTTCATCTTAGCACAATACGCAAGGAGATATTCACAATATTTACAAGTATATACAGAAATATACAAGTAAAAAAGGTAATAGAGAAACACAACAGCCCTCCCAGAAATCAGTCTCCAGGAGGGGCTCCCAACCACCCTTCCACCTCTCTACCTTATCCCAGACTTTGCCTTATGTTCAAGGTGAGTCTGGAGAATGGGTCAGGGGGGTTAGGAAGCAGACAGATTAGTTACACAGACAGCAAGTTAGGGAGAGAAGGGAGGCAGACAGAGACAGAGAGCAACTGCGTTCTCTGTGTTTCTGTTCTTGTTTTTATACATCTCAGCAAGCCTGAGTGAAGTAGACATCACCATTGTTTCCTTTTCACAGCCTGTAATCTAATTCTTCTCACCAAAATATCCCAGCTAGGCTCAAACTAGCACACCTCTAAAGGTCCCTTCCAACCTAATGCACTCTATGATTCTATGATATAAATCTGTGTCCACCTACACTAACTACATGTTCAGTTGTTCTTTCATAATCAAGAAATTAAATTCATAAATAGATTAATTAATAACAATTATATAGAGCAAAACACAGCTTTACCATAATGACATGGTAATTGCAGTGTTATTTCCCTAATATAAAACCATATGCTAAATATAAATTCTCTGGCAGTATGGAAGCAAACTGATGGTGACCTTAACATATGACTGGAGAACTTCATTACAGCCTGCAGTGACCTGTAAGTGATAGGGACCCTGCCTCAGTCCTAACAGTTATTTTTATGAAAAGTCTTTTTTTGCCTTTCTCATTCATTTGGAGTAGACAGTTCCTCTTTATTCAATAATAAAATTATTCGGGCATTAAGTAATCTTTTATCTGTGCATGTGTGCTAGTTTGAAGCCAGCTAGAATGTTTTGGTGAGAAGGACTAGATCATAGGCTGTAAAAGGAAAACAATGGTGATGTCTACTTCCCTCATAGTCTCGCTGAGATGTATTAGAATAAAAAGCAAAACACAGGTAAAGTCACTTCACTTGGCACTTCACTCTCGGCTTTGCTCTCGGCTCTTTACCTACTGGGGAGCTCTGGGCTTCTGGCTGAACTCCATCTTACTCTCTAACCTCACCCTCCATCTGCTTTGGCTGATTCACNAGGGACGACCCAAACCACCACAGCATGGTAGTGGGTTGGTTGCATTCTTTTTCTCAACTCTACTTGTCCTTCCTCCCTATGACTACGAATTTTGATACTGTTAAAAAGTCATTGACATCAGATAAATAAAGAGATGTGTACAAGACACGTACTTTGCACTACTAAGAATAGCAATGTTTTTGTCCTTTGTGGTTTAAATTATGCTGCAGGGGATGGATTTAATGTAAAACAAGAACACGTTAAAATTTTGTGACTGTTTTGGTGACTTTCCCTTGAAGGACTGATCTTTGGAGGCAATTATGTATTGTTAAAATTGTTTTACAATTTTTATTTTCAGATCAGATGCACCTGGGCTGCATTTCTGAACTTTAAATAATAGTAATCATTAAGCATTAAGTAATTAAATACTATGTCATTATAGCAGACTAAAGAAAATGCTGATGTTCATCCCTCAATGAGTTTACTCCCTTTACAATTTCCAGAATGCTGTAAGTAAAGAAGAAAACATTTTAGTTCACTATAACATACCATAATCCACAGCATATTTCGATAGCAAATTATTTACTAGCAAGTGAGTACAGTTACAGGCTCAAACTTTGCTACTTCTCTGCCAAAGCTCTTTAAATATCATCATTTCATTCAAGCTGAAATCTACATATTTATTTTTTTATTCTTAGGCCCCCCAGTTTAAGAGGGACATTGAGATGCTTGAACGTGTCCAGAGAAGGGCAACGAGGCTGGGGAGAGGCCTCGAGCACAGCCCTACGAGGAGAGGCTGAGGGAGCTGGGATTGTTTAGCCTGGAGAAGAGGAGGCTCAGGGGAGACCTTATTGCTGTCTACAACTACCTGAGGGGTGGTTGTAGCCAGGAGGAGGTTGCTCTCTTCTCTCAGGCAGCCAGCACCAGAACAAGAGGACACAGCCTCAAGCTACACCAGGGGAAATTTAGGCTGGAGGTGAGGAGAAAGTTCTTCACTGAGAGAGTCATTGGCTACTGGAATGGGCTGCCCAGGGAGGTGGTGGAGTCGCCGTCCCTGGAGCTGTTGAAGGCAGGATTGGACGTGGCACTTGGTGCCATGGTCTAGCCTTGAGCTCTGTGGTAACAGGTTGGACTTGATGATCTGTGAGGTCTCTTCCAACCTTGGTGATACTGCGATTTATTAATTAACATCAGTACAAACTGGCTCCTCAAACTCTTCTGAAAGGACAGAGGGAAAAGACCACACAGAAATAATTTAAATAGGATGAAATTCGTGGATCTTTGCTGTATCTATATTCTGTCAGAATAATTTCCAAGAGATTTTCAGATTCAGTCACTAAGGCAACAATATGTGCATTTTGGCCAAACACAGGTGATTTATATTTGTCCAGAAAACAAAAAAAAAACCCCACCCACAAATAAACAAAACCACCCCAGCTATCAATCCATTATTATTTTGTTTCCAGATACGCATTCTTATTCTTGGGATTGGCTTTTTCCCAGGGCATTTTCATAAAACAATTTGAAGTCTTATTTATACTGATCAAAAGAAATTGGTGTCCTTTCGCCTTTTTTTTTTTTGGGGGGGGGGCGGGGGGGGGAGGGGGGGGTGGGGTTTAATCCAACAATTATTATCAAAAAAATATCTTTTAAAAGCCACTGGGAATGTTTGTCCTTGGTAAGACTGCCGAGTGTGCAGCTGCACAGGGAGAGAAAGGGAAAAGAGATGTTAGCAGATGTCAATAGAAGTCTCCATTAGTAGCAGTTTTACTGCAAGATGTTTGTGACATGGTCACCATCCGTTTCCTTATGGAACAGACTTCAAGGTGGTGAATCTGGGCAGCAATCGAACCATTCAGATCTCAGGAACCAAATGCCTCACACAAGCTTCCTTCCCAGCACAACCAATTATAACACATTGCTGGTGAGGCAAAGCCCTGACTGGAATGTGATAGCTGAAAAAGAAGTAACTTGTTGTGTACTTAAAGTATTTGTAAGGTTCCTCATTTGGGGTATCGACCATTAGCCGTTTATATTTGAAAGAGGTTGTTCCATATCTCAACAATCCTAATTTAATCCAACAATTCCTGTTTACTGCAAACCTGTTGGTATTTCTGCACACTCAGTGTCCAGCACCGCTCTTGAATCAGTTTCATACACCCCACTAAAATTAATGGATTGTTAAATTACTTTATAACCTTTTCTATAATGATGTTCCCTTAAAATTCTGCAAGCCAAGTATTAACATCACTACAAGATGTTATGTTTTCACATTTGGTTAGTATCGGTTTTCTTTTTCCTCCTGTTTTTTCCTACTAGCACGAAAGATAATATACCCATTTCAGCACACTCCAGTGCTGATGTACCAGCGTAATGACTGCTTTTGCCAATTCACCTCTGGGGAAAGTGTTAGTAATTAACTGCAACTGCCACAGCTGAGAGGACACAAAGAAAGCTTTTGTGCTGATTTCACGAACACTCCAGCTATCTAATAGTAAAAAGAAACCCCACTTTTGCTTTCATTTTATGTTAAGCATAGACATTCAGAAAAACATTTTACTCTGTTTTATGTATTAGAGAACTGTTTTAAGTGCAAATAATGGACAGAACATGGAACTTAGAGCTTCCACCACTGGTTAAAAAACAGTATTTGGGTGGCAACAATTGCTGAGACATCCAAGTCTGTATTAAACTTCCTGGCAGTCAGTGTCTGTTCAGTACATGACATAAACATGTCTGTAAGTGTATCCGAAGGAGATATTGCCTCTTTGGGGACCAAACTATTCCTTTTGCCTGATCTACTCTAACAATTGTATCACTTTCAAAGTCGCTAGCAGAATTAATTCTCATTCTCTGTTGATAATTATTTTTAATATAGCTGATTACATTTCCTTCATACAAGAGGGGACAGTAAGTAAATATATTCCTTTTTGTGCTAGTTTGAAGCTAGCTAGAATGTTTTGGAGAGAAGAACTAGATGACAGGCTGTGAAAGGAAAACAAGGCTGATGTCTATTTCACTCATAGGCTTACTGAGAGATAGAAGAAGAAGAATCAAAACATAGACAAGGAACAACTTCTGCTGGGGAGCTCCAAGCTGCATCTCTCTCTCTAACCTCAACCTCCATTTCTCTGACTAATCCACTTTGCTTCCTAACCCCCCGTCCGAACCTCCATTCTTCCTTGCGACTAGGGTTAAGTTGAGAGGGGTAGGGGGAAGGTGAAGGTGTGGTTGAGAGCCCCTCCTGGGGACTCAGGTTTCTGGGAGGGCTGCTGTGTTGCTGTATTACCTTTTGCCTTGTCTATTTCTGTCTATAACTGCATATACTGTAAATATCTGCTTGTATATTGAGCTAAGCTGTAAATAATAAGCTTCGTTCAATTTCCAGAGCCGGCTGAGTCTAGTCTGGCTGATTTCCAAAGTGTGGGGGGGCAGGTAACACCCAAACCATCACACTCCTCTCTGTTCTATGCCTTTTTTTCTGCTCTCTACATTTGTAAATGTTATACATGTATATACGTTATGCATACAAATACACTTTTCAGATATTTTCTGCTGATTAGTCAAGCTTACAAAACATGAAGCCCAGCAAAGCAACGTAATCCCACCTTGATGAAAAAGTCCTGCAGGAGCGTTGGGTTTATTACATTTGGATCTTGCACTAGCAAGTTATATCCATTTCAGTCATGACCAGTTTTCTAAAAGTTAAGTAAGACCAAGGGGGTAAATTGCATTAAAACCTTCAGAATTATTCCCATTGTTAATTTGATCTAATCACTACACACACCAAACAACTCTCTAGATTATTCATTTCCATTTGCTCTTAAGAGGTTCCAGGTCTCCCAGGCTTGTTTACAGAAGTAAATTGGCCTAATTGCAAAGGTTGCAAGTTTGGTTTGCGGAGGCTGAGGTTTCCCTGCACGCTGGAGAACTACTGAAGCTTGTCATTGCATTTGCAATGGCAGAAATTTCTCTTCGGATTCCCTGCACAGGAAAGTATTAACCAATGAGCCTTTCACAGTCTGTGCCATTCCTAATGAAAGTAAAGATGTAGCATAGATCAAATGCATACCTACCTTTACAGGCAAGTATTAGAGATTAATTTTGGAAAGACTATTTTAAAGACAGAATTTCGTGATGATGTTGCACCACAGAATTCACAGAATCAGAGAATCATTAAAGTCAGAAAAGACTTTTAAGATCATCAAGTCGAAGCTCCTACCCAACACCTCCATGATCACCAGACCATGTCCAAAAGTGCAAGCAAGTGATACAGCTTGAACAAAAAAATCAAATCTGCCTGTTCATTATTCTAATTCAAAGATTTTTTTTTTAACATCATTTATTTCCACTATTATTTCCAAGTAGGTTCCTAAAAGACAAGGAATTTTTATTTCATGTGGGTAACAGCTTAGAATATTTTGAAGCTTTGCATCATTTATCCAAATCATTTGATGGCCTTTTTTTAGTACCTGTAGATACCCATAAATCATATGTAGCCATTTTCCATATTTTAATCCCTGTACTTCACAGTATCACAGT
>WAAF01015798.1:0-10226 GCA_013400475.1 Tricholaema leucomelas
TCCAACCTGGTTGATTCTCTGATTCTATGCAAGAATATTAAGCACAGGTGTGTGGGCTATAGTATATATTTTTTTCCTTTTGAGAAAGCCTTGAAGTGCACAGTGAGAATGTCAGGAATTAAAAGGACATTGAAGGACTATAATACTAATTCTTGGTTTGACCTGCTCTGGGCTTCAAAAAAGTGTGAGGTTTTTAGTACATCTTAGTAGATGATGATACAGCACACATCTCTTTCTGGAATGAACATGCACCATACTTAACTGTTATCGTGTGTTCTCAGTGTGTTCATTCACATCATTAAGAGAAACATGAGCTTAAAACAAATGAGGGAAAACCTTGTGAACCTTGGGCTGGAAAAGGCTAGATTTAGACTGGACATTAGGAAGAAATTCATTACAGTGAGGGTGATGAGATACTGGAACAGGTTGCCCAGGGAGGTCATGGAGGCTCCCTCCCTGGAGAGGTGTTCAAGGTCAGGTTGGATGAGGCCTTGAGCAACCTGCTCTAGTGAAAAGTGTCTTTGTCAATGGCAGTGGGGGTTGGAACTAGATGATCTTTAAGGTCCCTTCCAACCCAAACCATTCTATGAATCTATGAATTTATGAATTGTATTATTAAGAGACCACTGGAGAAATAAGATTATCAGATAATCAAATGCCAGTGAATATAATCATTCAAACTGCCTGATTTCTCTGAGTCCAGCATCAGTAACTTTGCAGATGACACCAAGCTGGGAGCATGTCAATCTGCTAGAGGGCAGGAGGGCTCTGCAGAGGGACCTGGACAGGCTGGATAGATGAGCAGAGTCCAATGCCAGCAGTTTTAACAAGGCCAAGTGTCAGGTTCTGCACTTCAGCCACAACACCCTCAGGCAGAGCTACAGGCTGGGGACAGAGTGGCTGGAGAGCAGCCAGGCAGAGAGGGACCTGGGGGTGCTGGTCGTCAGCAGCTGAATAGCAGCCGAACAGGAGCCAGCAGCATNTGCAGAGGGACGGGGACAGGCTGGATAGATGAGCAGAGTCCAATGCCAGGAGTTTTAACAAGGCCAAGTGTCAGGTTCTGCACTTCAGCCACAACACCCTCAGGCAGAGCTACAGGCTGGGGACAGAGTGGCTGGAGAGCAGCCAGGCAGAGAGGGACCTGGGGGTGCTGGTCGTCAGCAGCTGAATAGCAGCCAAATAGGAGCCAGCAGTATGCCCAGGTGGTCAAGGCCAATGGCATCCTGGCCTCTATCAGGAATAGTGTGGCCAGCAGGACCGGGGAAGTCCTTTTGCCCCTGTACTCAGCACTGGTCAGGCCACACCTTAATTACTGTGTCCAGTTCTGGGCCCCTCAATTTAAGAAAGATGTTGAGGTCATGTTGGGGAATGTGCCCAGAGAAGGGCAGTGAAGCTGGTGAGGGACCTGGAGCACAGCCCTGTGAGGAACAGCTGGGAGAGCTGGAGGTTAACCTGATTGATTCTGTGATTCTGTGAAATTCGATGCCTAGACTTCTGTGCACCAGACTGCATTTCCCCATGGCCAGGGGGGCTGGAACTAGATGATCCTTGAGGTCCCTTCCAACTCTGACAGTTCTCTGATTCTATCTCTGAAACAGAACAAAAACACTCCTCTTCTCGGGACTTGTTGTCTGATACTTACCTCTAATGCATCTGAATATTTGTCCTCGTAACCTACCTCCATAATGAGGGGATGGGGGGCTTTTGTTCATGAGGAAAATTTCAAGACAAATAGCTGACTTGGCAAAAGCACAAACACCTCAGACCTTCTAGCAAAATTTAGGGAACATGAATACCCTCTGCTGCCATCTCAATGGCTTGTATCAAGGTCAGTTTCAGTCACAGACTCCTGCCAGCAAGATTGTATTAAAGAAGTTCTGAAGGGCGCCCGCATCATTTTAGCCAGCTCTTTTGTTGGCACAAATGTCATGCTGTCCTCTTTGAATCAGAAGAGAAGGGTCCATGCACAATAGGTCCTTAGTGGCAGATGCTGCTGCCTGAACAGAAACATCCAGATATCAGAGTTTCTACCTGAGTTCACCTATTAGTAGCCATCAATGTGGTCTCAAGATACAGAGGTATTATAGAGTCATAAAATGGTTTGGGTTGGAAGGGACCTTGAAGTTCATCTAGTTCTGACCTCCTTGCCATGGGCAGGGACACCTCCTAGCAGACCAAGTTGCTGATGGCTTTGAACACTTTCAGGGTTGGAGCCTCCATAACCTCATTGCTGTCTACAACTACGTGAAGGGAGGCTGTAGCCAGGTGGGGTTGGTCTCTTCTCCCAGGGAGCCAGCAACAGAAGAAGGGGACACAGTCCAGGTTGTGCCGGGAGAGGTCTAGGCTGGATGTTAGGAGGAATTTCTTGCCAGAGAGAGTGATTGGCATTGGAATGGGCTGCCCAGGGAGGTGATGGAGTCACTGTCCCTGGAGGTGTTCAAGAATAGACTGGATGAGGCACTTAGTGACATGGTCTAGTTGCTTGGACAGGGCTGGGTGATAGGTTGGACTGGATGATCTTTGAGATCTCTTCCAACCTGGCTGATTCTATGATTCTCTGGGCAAGCTGTTCCAGAGTCTCACCAGCATCATGGTGAAGAGTTTAGTCCTAATGCCTGATCTAAATCCAGTTTGTTCTGGTTTGAAATCATTCCCCCTTGTCCTGTCACTACATGCCTTTGTCAAAGGTTCCTCTCCAGCTATCCTGTAGGCTTCCTTCAAATACTTCTATAAGGACATCCCAGAGCCTTTTGTTCTCCAGGCAGAACAACCCAAGCTCTCTTAGCCTGTCTTCATAGAAGAGGTGCTCCAGGCCTCTTGTCATCTGCCTGGCCCTCCTTTGTACCTGCTCTGACATCCTTCTTGTGTTGTGGGCTCCAGAACTGCATGTAAGACTTCAGGGGGGTCTTTCAAGAGTGGAGTGGAGTGGAGTGGCAGAGTTACCTCCTTCAACCTGCTGGCCACACTTCTTTTGATGCAGCCCAGGCTAGCGTTGGTTTTCTGGGCTTCAAGTGTGAATTGTCAGCTCATGTTGAGCTTCTCATCAGTCAGCACCCCCAAATCCTCAAAACTGCCCTCTATGCATTCTCCGCATCTGTGCGTGGAATTGCCCTGACCCAGGTGCAGGACCTTGCACTTGGTTCTGCTGAACCTCATGAGGTTGGGAAGGTCTCTGTGAATGGCATCCCTTCCTTCCAGCGTGTTTTGCTTCCAGTAGGTCAACTGCCCCACGCAGTAATCTTATCAGGTAGATGACTGATGTCAGTGATACACATCTGACTTACCTAAGGCTTTACCTTTGGTATTGCAAGGCTTGTAAAAATGTTGAACTAAAGTAGCTACTCTTAATGAAGGGATAGGTGAAATGATGAAAATGCTTCTCCTGACTTGTTATTGGTTTGGTTCTGTGGGGAATAAGGAAGACATCTCATTTCCTTTCTCTGCAGCAGATTGTGTCTAGTGCTGAGAAGACAGTCTAAGCCCCTAGTCTGTAGACCTAATTAGAGAACTACTCTGCTCCCCTATCAACTGCAACTGTGAGGGACAATCTGATTAGCGTGTGGCCTGCTGAAGGCAGACAATGTCAGTGCATTTTCTAGCCTCAGTGCAGTTTGGCTGATAACATACTCCCAGCAATTATCTTTTTCTTCATCAATTTTGTGGGTGTCTAGGGCTTTGAAATATTAGCTCCTCTTTACGTCCAGCACTTTCAAAAACCATTTCAAAGAAACAGAGCATGCCAGCCTTGGGCTCATGTGCAGCTGCTAGCAAATTCACTCTTCGCTCTGCCTGTACTGGCAGTACAAATGCTGCTACAGCAATAAATAGACTGTAGGTGTCCTTAAAAGTTCTTAGCAGCAAATTCAAATGTTGTAAGCTCTCTCTTGCAGTTTTTTTTTAGACACAAGAGGTAGAAGTACGGTGTTGGAACCACAGTGCACCCGTGGCTGCAATTGAAAATTGTGATATTTATTTGTAAGTTTGAGTTCCAGAAGAACAAGAAGCATTTCCCTAAAGCACCTGATTTCTGACAGCCTCTCCCAGCCACAGTCTCACAGTCTCACAGTATCACCAAGGTTGGAAGAGACCTCATAGATCATCAAGTCCAAGCTGTTACCACAGAGCTCAAGGCTAGACCATGGCACCAAGTGCCACGTCCAACCCTGCCTTGAACAGCTCCAGGGACGGCGACTCCACCACCTCCCTGGGCAGCCCATTCCAGTAGCCAATGACTCTCTCAGTGAAGAACTTTCTCCTCACCTCAAGCCTAAATTTCCCCTGGCGCAGCTTGAGGCTGTGTCCTCTTGTTCTGGTGCTGGCTGCCTGAGAGAAGAGAGCAACCTCCTCCTGGCTACAACCACCCCTCAGGTAGTTGTAGACAGCAATAAGGTCTGCCCTGAGCCTCCTCTTCTCCAGGCTAAACAATCCCAGCTCCCTCAGCCTCTCCTCGTAGGGCTGTGCTCGAGGCCTCTCCCCAGCCTCGTTGCCCTTCTCTGGACACGTTCAAGCATCTCAATGTCCCTCTTAAACTGGGGGGCCCAGAACTGGACACAGTACTCAAGGTGTGGTCTAACCAGTGCAGAGTACAGGGGCAGAATGACCTCCCTGCTCCTGCTGGCCACACCATTCCTGATGCAGGCCAGGATGCCATTGGCTCTCTTGGCCACCTGGGCACACTGCTGGCTCATGTTCAGGCGGGTATCAATCAGCACCCCCAGATCCCTCTCTGTCTGGCTGCTCTCAGCCACTCCGACCCCAGCCTGTATCTCTGCATGGGGTTGTTGTGGCCAAAGTGCAGCCCCTGGCACTTGGAGCTATTGAATGCCATCCCATTGGACTCTGCCCATCTGTCCAGGCGGTCGAGGTCCTGCTGCAGAGCCCTTCTGCCCTCCAGCCCAGCCACATCTGCCCCCAGCTTGGTGTCATCTGCAAACTTGCTGATGACTGACTTGATGCCCTCATCCAGATCATCTATGAAGATGGATGAAGATGGAACCACCTCCACCAAAACCACTACGACAAACTCCCTGGACAGTTCAGTGATTTTATACACTTTTTAGCTTCCCTGCTAGTACTCAGTCTGCTCTTGCAGCCCAGAAAGCCAAGCAGAGCATGGGCTGCAGCAAGAGAAGTGTGGCCAGCAGGGCAAGGGAAGTGATCCCACCTCTCTCCTCTGCACTGATGAGACCTCACCTGGAGTACTGCATCCCGTTCTGGAGCTCCTGTTACAAGAGGGATATGGATGTCCTGGAACGTTGGCATTGCACCACAGAGTAGCGGTTGTGAACACCAGTGTGGTTAGGTAATCATTCTCCGTTATTTCCGTGTTCCAGCGAGTTAAATGCTAACTCGGAAGAGGCATGCATAGCTGACCCTGCTAACATTGGTACATGAGGAAAGTACAGATTGGATTAAGGTTATGTGTGAGGTACAGATAGGTTAACTTATATAAACAACCTGTAGGGTCAGCCTCCTGCGGCCAGCAGACCCTGCCTCTTGCAGCTGCATGTGGGGGCTGTTATTCACTGCCTGGTTTCCTGCCTCCAGGGTGGATCCAAGGACACTTTGCAGCACGGGTTGCTCATTGTTTATCAGTTCATGTCCTCTGTTAGCAAGGAATCTGTCCACACTGGAAGGTGTCCAGAGAAGGGCCACAAGGATGATCAGAGTGCCGGAGCTGCTCTGCTATGAGGAGAGACTGAGGGAGTTGGGGCTGTTCAGTCTGGAGAGAAGGTAGCTCTGAGGTGACTTTCTTGTGGCCTTTCAGTATCTTAAGAGGGCTACAAGAAACCTGGGGAGGGACTTTTTAAGATGTTAGGTAGTTACATGAGTAGGGGGAATGGAGCAAAGCTAGAAATGGGTAGATTCAGACTGGCTGTTAGGAAGAAGTTCTTCACCATGAGGGTGGTGAGACACCGGAGCAAGTTGCTCAGGGAGGTGGTTGAGGCCCCATCCCTGGAGGTGTTTAAGGCCAGGCTGGATGAAGCTGTGGCCAGCCTGATCTAGGGTAGGGTGTCCCTGCCCATGGCAGGGGAGTTGGAACTAGATGGTCCTCGTGGTCTCTTCCAACCCTGTCTGATTCTATGATTTTATGATTCTAGTACTAGCAGAGGTTTCCTTTGTAGATTGGGCACTGCTGACACAGCAATATCAGCTTGCAAAGTGAAAGGAAATAAAAAAAGGAGAACATACAAATTACTCTCCTCCTAGTAGCAATTCTAAGCTCTTCCCTGTGTGAATGTTACAAAGAAGTATTTTTACAAATGAGATAATGAATTCTTTTGTTCACATTATTTGGTTCAGTGTGTTCTTTACTGAAGTGTCAGAAACTGGTATTTACTGAGCTAATTCAATTAAATACGAAGTCCTTTTTAGTGGATTAGAGAAATACAGAAAATTGAGGATTTCAGGGGAAAAGAAAGAAAATAAAATGCTATTGGTGTCATGAGTGATACCTAAACAGATGGCAATTTTGTAAACACATTTTTATCTACTTACAAAGCATTATCTCTAATTTGACAAGTAGCAAAACCAACATTTTTTACTCAAGATCTTTTTTATAGTACAAATAGTCTATTTCTCTGAGCTTTGGTAGTAAGGTGCCCCTAGAGGTTTCCTTCCCTGTAGCATCCAAGACTGAAGGTGTGGTAGATTTGCTCAGTTTCTTTTTTCTTTTCCTCCTGTGATAGAAGGTTATTGATAGATTAAAACAGCTACACGCTAAAAAGAGACATTAACAATGGGAAAATTCAGAATATGATCAATAGTAGTTGCAATATCTTTAATTAAACCTGATTCTGTTATGACATTAGTTTTTGTAGCTGCATCTGGTTGATCAGAGCACTTTTTGGTATGCTGTGGAACTCCTCTTCAACTGTGAGTTTCTTTGGATTTGCTTTATTATTATTGTACTCTGTTCCACTCTGGTGAGACTCCACCTGGATTACTGCAACCAGTTCCTGAGCCACTATTACAAGAAGGATAGGGATGTGCTGGAATGTGTCCAGAGAAGAGCCACGAGGATGACCAGAGGGCTGCAGCCTCTCTGCTATGGAGACAGACTGAAAGAGTTGGGGTTATTCAGTCTGGAGAAGAGAAGGCTCCAAGGAGACCTTATTATGGCCATCCAGTACCTGAAGAGTGCTACAAGAAAGCTGGGGAGGGACCTTTTTAGGGTGTCAGGAAGTGATAGGATTGGAGGGAATGGAACAAAGCTAGAAATGGGTAGATTCAGACTGGATGTTAGGAAGAAGTTCTTCACCATGAGGGTGGTGAGACCCTGGAATGGGTTGCCCAGGGAGGTGGAAGCCTCATCCCTTGAAGTTGTTAAGTCCAGGCTGGATGAGGCTCTGAGCAACCAGGTCTAGTGTGAGGTGTCCCTGCCCAGGGCAAGAGGGTTGGAACTGGGTGATCCTTGTGGTCCTTTCCAGCCCTGACAATTCTATGATTCTATGATTCTACTTAGGTGGAGATATAGCTAAACTAAGTTAGCATCTTCTCAAGAGAGAGAAGAGAAGGCTTTGAGGAGACCTTGCAGTACCTTTCCAGTATCTGAAGGGGCCTACAAGAAGGCTGGAGAGGGACATTGACAAGATCTTGTAGTGACAGGATGAGGTATAATGGGTTTAAATTGGAAGAGGGAAGATTTAAACTGGATGTTAGGAAGAAGTTATTTTCAGTGAGGGTGGTGAGACACTGGCACAGGTTGCCCAGGGAGGTTGTGGATGCTCCTTAACCTGGAGATGTTCAAGGCCAGGTTGGATGAGGCCTTGAGTGACCTGTTCTAGTGGAAGGTGTCCCTGCCTATGGCAGGGGGTTGGAGCTGGATGGTCTTGGAGGTCCCTTCCAACCTAAACCATTCTGTGATTCTGTAAGTTTGGCTGTGTACAAGTTGGGTTTCTAGTCTGTGTTTGTTGTCTAGCATCTCTGGAAAACACAAAAAGGAGGACTCCTCAAATGGTGCAGTCACTCCACTTCCATCTTCCCATGAAACCTAAGGGAAGGTTGAGTAGAAGATGCTAAAATGTTAGGTGGTTGAAGTGTGCGAAAACGATGCCGTTCTTAGTGCTGGCCTCTCCATGGTGATGTTTTCTGCTTTTCCTACTCATCCTGAATAAATACTGAGTAGAAGTCATATGGTTTGCTTTATCTTTCCAGAGTAGGCTGCCTCCCATGATGATTTCAGGGCAAAGAGAGCAGCTCCTGAATTCAGTTTTCAAACTTTCTCATGATGCTGAGACTTCTTTCAGCTTTTGCCTGCTTTGTTGTGGCCTGTGTTGTGGAGCTGATGCTGTATGCTGTGGTGCTTTACAGCCTGCATGTGTTCTCTCTTTCTGTATTTAGAATCAATGGGAACACAAAAAAACCCAAAAGAACGACAAAAACAAACAACAAACAATGAAAATCACCAAAAAAACCCAAACACCCCCCAAAAAAAACCACAACCCAAACAAATGGAAGATACTGCAGGTTATTAACATGATGTCAAACAATTCTGTTCACTCAGTAGAGTAAGAAGATAGTGCCTGAGGATTCTGACTTTTCCACTAAATATTTAATGCCAGAATACTTAGAGGCAGATTTGCTTGAGAGTGCTATTTATAAAAAGGAAGCTTGCAGCTTTGCTGTGGTGTCTCTTGGTAGATGGTAGCTGAAGATGAGCCAGCAGTGTGCCCAGGTGGCCAGGGGAGACAAGGGCATCCTGGCCTGTATCAGGAACAGTGTGGCCCTTAGGACAAGGGAGGTTATTCTGAACCTGTACTCAGCACTGGTCAGGCCACACCTTGAGTGCTGTGTCCAGTTCTGGTCTCCTCAGTTCAAGAGAGATGTTGAAGTACTGGAATATGTCCAGAGAAGGGCAATGAAGGTGGTGAGGGGGCTGGAGCACAGCCCTGTGAGGAGAGGCTGAAGGAGCTGGGGGTGTGCAGCCTGCAGAAGAGGAGGCTCAGGAGTGACCTCATTGCTGTCTACAACTACTTGAAGGGAGGCTGTAACCAGATGGAGTTGGTCTCTTCTGCCAGGCAACCAGCAACAGAAGAAGGGGACACAGTCTCAAGTTGTGCCAGGGGAGGTCTAGGCTGGATGTGAGGAGGAAGTTGTTGGCAGAGAGAGTGATTGGCATTGGAATGGGCTGCCCAGGGAGGTGGTGGAGTCACCGTCCCTGGAGGTGTTCAAGCAAAGCCTGGATGAGGCACTTAGTGCCATGGTCTGGTTGGTTGTGTGGGGCTGGTGGTTAGACTGGATGATTTTGGAGGTCTCTTCCAAGCTGGTTGATTCTGTGATTCTATGAAGCTGGTTTTGTAGTTGCAGGCATTGGCCTTTGCAAAGCTTGTTAGCCAGGCTGATGGCTGTGTTAAAATGCAGGACTAAGCTGATCTTTGAGCAAATGGGCTTTACCTTTCTCCTTCCCCAGTTCTTGGTTCAAAAAGCTACCCAGCAGTGTATGGCACTTACTGAACAGAGAACATGTTCTACACTAGGGTCACTCAGCCTTTCCCCCAGAAAGGGGAAGCTTTAGGGTGGCTTAATGATTATTTTGAGATGCTTTCTAGCAAGCCTGGCTTCTGGAAAATCGTTAGTGTGTTCTGTTCGAAATAGTATCCCTCCTGCTCCGTAAGAGATTCAAGTCGCCTGCTTCAAAAGGCACCCTGGCCCCAAGCAGGTGGTGCCAGCCTGCCTCCTGTCTGGGATGCGGAGAGCATTCCTTGAGGGTGACACTGCCACCTTGGGCTGCAGCCCTGGAACGGCACAAGTAGCAAGTTCTGCCAGTAGGATCGCTTCCTTACCTTGGGAAGCTGCTGCTTGCCTTCAGGCTAGGAGACACAAACCCTGATGCTTACTGCTTCTCAAGCAGGAGCATGTATCCCTTCTCACAGGCACTTAAGCAATGACTCATTACTAGGAGATTTTCTTGCTCTTACTTACATGGCTTCTTCTGGATGCCTTTTGCCTTTAAGAAATTGCCACTTGGTGGATGCCTACAAAGAAATGCCAATTGCTGTTTCATTTACAGTATCTCTCTCATTTACTTGAGACTTTTTTTTCCTGTACCTTTTGTAATCTCAAGTTTTACCAATTAAAAAACTTCCCCCTCCCTTCTTTTTTTTTCTTCTTGTAACACACAGCTTATTTGCCTTCAGTTTGCATGAACTGATGATGCAGCAAATTGTATGTGTTTAGGCAGAGATTTGCAGGGTTATTGTGATGGTTTGGGTGTTCCCTGCCCC
>WAAF01015798.1:15917-37811 GCA_013400475.1 Tricholaema leucomelas
CCCAGATGCAGGACCTTGCACTTGGCCTTGTTAAACGTCATGAGGTTGGCCTGGGCCCACCTCTGCAGCCTGTCCAGGTCCCTCTGGATGGCATCCCTGCCCTCCAGCAAGTCAGCTGTGCCACACAGCTTGGTGTCATCTGCAGACTTGCTGAGGGTGCACTCAATTCCTCTGTCCATATCACTGACAAAGATGTTACAGAGCACTGGTCCCAGCACTGACCCCTGAGGAACACCACTTGTCACCGGTCGCCAGGTGGACATTGTGCCATTGATCACCACTCTCTGCATGCCACCATCCAGCCAATTCCAGGTCCCAGTACTGTACTCTTCTCTCCAGCATTGCAACTTCCCAGATGCTCACTCAGTGCTTGTCCATTTCTGTTGTTGCCATTTGTGGGACAAATCCTCCTGCTTCAAATATTAACATAACATTCAAATTAGCAACAGCCAACTTGCAATGCTGCTCTGCCTCGACTGACATAGTTTCTCTTGGGATTCTCCGGAGATTTAGTCAGGTCCCTGCAGAGCATGGCAGAGCATGGCTGTATTTCTGAAGGTATCTGGTTAAAGGCTTCATTAGAAGACGAGGTATAAGGGATGCAGGACAGACTGGCAGTCGGTATGGAAGCATATGGCCATTTTTCATGATAGGCAGACCTCCAGCTGATTACTTTAAAAATCCATGTTCATGTGCAGGCTAGGTCTGTGAAAGGGGACTAGCAACATTCAGGTGACAGGAAGTCTTGTATGCAAAACAGCATTGTGCACTGAGGCATGGCTGCTAACCTTTTCTCCTACCTATTTATTCTTGTACTCTGCTCTGATGAAGCCACACCTCAAGTACTGTGTTCAGTTCTGGGCACCTCATTACAAGGGAGATGTGGAGGTGCTGGAGCCAGTGCAGAGGAGGGCAATGTAGCTGAGGAAGGGCCTGGAGAATAAATCTTATGAGGAGTGACTGAAGGAGCTGGGGATGGTTAGTGTGAACAAGAGAAGGCTGAGGGGTGACCTCATTGCTGTCTACAGCTACCTGAAGGGACATTGCGGAGAGGTTGATGCTGGGCTCTTCTCACAGGTAATTAGTGACATAACAAGAGGGAGTGGTCTCAAGCTGCGACTGAGTAGATTTAGTCTGGACATTGGGAAACATTTTTCCCAGCAAGAGTGGTCAGGCACTGGAATGGGCTGCCCAGGGAGATGGTGGAATTACCAACCCTGGATGTGTTTTAAAGTCATTTGGATGTGGTGTTTGAGGTTATAGTTTAGGGTGAACTTTGTAGAGTAGGAATATTGGTAGGACTTGGTGATCCTGAGGGTCTTTTCCAAGCAGAATGTGTCTGTGATTCTGTTGTTGGTTTAAGTGGAACATTTGAATGCATCAGCTATATTCTTACTATGCAATGCTAGCCTTTCTGACTTGCAAATGTTCTTTATCCTTGTTAAATCAGTCTGAAGCCTGGAAAAGGCTCATGTTCTCTAATTATGGAGTTTAGTCATCAGAATTAAAATGTAAGTCACAGCCTATGTTTTGATTATCAGTATATCCACTCTTCCCTGCTGGACCATGCTTTATTATTAGACAGATTTCAGAAGCAAATTATCCTTTTGTTTTGCAGTGCTGGAAGAAGTAGGTTTGAATCCTGGACGAGCTGGCACCAGAGAGCTGGAAAGAATTCAAAGAAATCCATCAATGCTGATTAAAGATTTAGACTTCATGAAGACATATTAAAAACTGATTGTATAGAATTTGTCTGAATTATGGAATAACAATATGCTAGCACAGGATTATTCTCAGATGATAAAGTTGAAAACCACTAATGAAGAAGAGAGGATCAATTTATAGTCCTAAAGAAAACCAAACCAGCAACCCAGTCCCTGTGGACTAGACCATTGCTTTGCTAGTCCAGAGAAATCACTTGTTAGATTGCAGAGTGATTTGTAGCAGGCCATGTCCTTGTCTAGGTTACTTTATATATTCATGGTAATGTAGCGTAATTTAGAGTCCTACTCTCATGTAAATTCCTGTTTCACACCTCTCTCTCACAAATTCTGAGGATGGAGTTCGTGGTAGATGAGCCATCCAGTGAGTGTGTGCTGTGATTGCCTACTAAATAGCTCACAAGCCTTCGCCACTGTCCTGCACGATATCCTGGTCTCCAGACTGGTGAAACATGAGTTTGATGGATGGACCACTGGCTTGATGGCCACACTGAAAGAGTGGCTGTCAATGGCTCCATGTCTCAGTGGAGGCCAGTGACAAGCAGAGTCCCTCAGGGATCAGTCCTGGGACCAGTCTTGTTCAGGATCTTTGTCAGTGACATGAACAGGGGCATTGAGTGCACCCTCAGCAAGTTCACCAACCACACCAAGCTGTGTGGTGTGGCTGACAGCTGGAGGGAAGAAATCCATCCAGAGGGACCTCGACAGGCTGGAGAGGTGGGCCCAGGCCAATCTCATGAAGTCCAAGACCAGGTGCAAGGTCCTGCATCTGGATTGAGGCAATCCCAAGCACCAATACAGGCTAGGCAGTGACTGCTTGAGACCAGTCCTGGGGAGAAGTACTTGGGGATGCTGGTGGATGAGAAGCCAGGCTGGTGGATCATGAGCCAGGAGTGTGCTCTTGCAGCCCAGACAGCCACACCCAACTCCCTCAGTCTCTCCTCACAAGAGAGTTGCTCCAGCCCTCGGATCATCCTCATGGCAAATGTAGGAAATGAAGGATGGGTGATGAAAAATAGATAATGTGGTGGGTTGGGAACTTTCCTCCCCCTCTGCCCCCCGCTTCCCTGAAGTTGGAATTTACCAGACCAGCTCAGGTGGCTTAGGTGTAAGCTAAAGCTGTATTTACAGCAAAGCTAAATTTACAAGCATATATATACACAATATATTTACATGAATTTACAATTACATACAATTTAGAAATAATACAGAAATCCTAACTCCCTTTCCAGGCAAAAAAGAAAGAAGCCCAGAAGGGCCCAATGCCAGCCTCTCTCTCTCCCCAGACAGAAACCAACCAGCAAGGCCTATGGTTATCTGCTAGACAGGGGTAGTGGAAGAGTTTAGAGAGAAAAGCGAAGAGATCCAGTGCTCAGAAGCAAAAATGGAAGAACTGTTTGTACTGTGGCTTTTTTAATCCCTTTTAGCAAACCAAGGAACGATGTAGACTTAATCATTATTTTCTTTTTACAACCAATGATCTGATTTCTCTTATTAGAATATTCCAATCAGCCTTAAACTAGCACAGATAATTAGAATCATAGAATCTATAGGTTGGAATCACAGAATCTATAGGATTGGAAGGGGCCACAAGGATCATCCAGTTCCAGCCCCCTGCCATGGGCAGGGACACTCTACCCTAGATCAGGCTGCCCACAGCCTCATCCAGCCTGGCCTTAAACACCTCCAGGGATGGGGCCTCAACCACCTCCCTGGGCAACCCAGTCCAGGCTCTCACCACTCTCATGCTGAGCAACTTCCTCCTCACGTCCAGTCTGAACCTGCCCATCTCCAGCTTTGCTCCATTCCCCCCAGTCCTGTCACTACCTGAGCCTAAGTGTACCTTAGCCTAAGTGTCTTTGCTGATGCGAAATTTGACAACAATGAAGTCAAAAATAAAAACTCTTAGACAAAAATAAAAGTCTTAGGTTTGGAAAGGTTATGTCTTCCAGCACTGGTAACAGCTGCCCTTGAAAATGAAGAGAGCACGTTTTTGTGTGCAGTAAGACAGGGTTCCTCTCTGGGTTGTTTGGCATCGAGGTATCCCACTCCAATGGTCATGTTAGGAATGTGTATTTTCAGTTCTTCATTTTTAACTTGTTAAGTGTGAAACATGTTCTGTGTGAAACCAGTAACTGAGCAGCAGGGGGAAGTGAAAAAGCTAACCACTGAGCTTGCTGGCAAAACAAAAACTGATTTAGAAGGAAAAACTGGAATGAGGAAAGAAGACAGCAGTAAGCTTCCTAGCTGTTGGACAGACATCCTCAGAAGCGTGTTAGTGGTAGCCTGACTCTTGCGTACACATAGCAGATTCCCTCCTGAACGCTGCATAGATGCCCATGAAAACAGGCATCACTGAAAAACAAAAGCCAGCAAAGAGCTACAAAGGAAGCGTGGAGCAATCCAGTTTTTACTGGTCAAGCAAGCTGAAGCATGAAAGAGGGAGCTGAAACTATAACAAGGTGAAAGATGTGCATGAAATAGCAAAGAATATTTTAGGATGCTAACAGAGATGAGTAGATTAAGTGTTTGAGTAGTTTAAGCAAGAAAAGAAACAACCTTTTCAAACCCTCCTGTTTGCCGTGATTTGCTGTATTTTGTCAACCTGACCAAGATAATCTACTCAGCAAGTGCTCACCAAATTACAGTTGAAGTAGTACCAAAGACTATACATATAAAAAAAACAGAGCTGTGATATTTCTGACACTCTTTGCAGTAGAAATGCAGTGAGAATTTGGGATTTTCTGACTCTCCTGATAGTCACTTGTGTTACCAGCTCTGGAATTTCATGGGTTTCTTTACCCAGATTTTATAGCACATCAAAACCAGGGTACATTGGAAGCTCTGTCAACTATTTTGGCAATATACAGTTACACAAACCCAGTAAATTGATGATCTATGAGGTACTTGATGATCTATGAGGTCTCTTCCAACCTTGGTGATACTGTAAATTGAAGTAACGTTGTTCAAGAACGGCGAATCAAAAATCCTAGATCACACTGTGACATTTGCTTCCTCTTACCCTCTTGCGACTTCCCAAAGACAAAGACCTTCCACCAAGTGACAATCCAGTCACACTAACTAAACACCTGATTAAAACCCTAATATCTAATTCACTTTGTGTGAGAGGGAGAAATTTAACAAATAAGCCTGGTTTCTATATTGTTAGATCTCTGCATCAGTGCTTATCTGTCAATGTGAGCTGCACCTTAAAGAGACAGGGAGGACTTAATGTATCTACTATGTCTGCTTTGTGTGATAAAAGAGATCATTTGACCTAGCTAGAATGTGTTCCTAAGCCACAGAAGATGAATATTGTTTTAATGGCCTTCAAATGTGAAAACTGAATAGCAGTGATGGGAGAAGCACTGTCGCCTTTGCTTAGGCAAGCGCTCGTTGTGGTAACTCAGCTTCACTTAAAGGAGTGAGTGCTGGGAAGCTAAGGGCACAGCAGAGCTGGGGCAATTTCCAACTCAAAGAGCTGATTATGGAGATCATAACTACAGCATTCCAAGATTTAGTTGGCAATGCAGGCTAATGAAAGTGATTTCTTCAGAGACTTAAAGCACTGAATAACAGGAATGTTAAGTGGAAGTGTTGTGGAGCACAAGTTGTCCCCTTTGGAGAAGTCCCTGTGTTGGAGTTTAGGATCATAGAATCATAGAATCTCAGGGGCTGGAAGTGACCTCAAAAGATCATCTGGTCCAGCCTCCCTGCCAGAGCTGGATCACCTAGAGTAGATCACACAGGAACACATCCAGGCAGGTTTTGGATTTCTCCAGAGAGGGAGACTAGATAACCCCCTGGGCAGCCTGTTCCAGTGCTCTGTCACCCTCACAGGGAAAAAAAATCCTCATCACGTTTAAATGAAACTTCCCATTGCTCCTTGTCCTGTCATTGGACGTCACCCAGCAGAGCCTGGCTCCAGCCTCCTGACACCCTTTACTTATTAATAAACATTGATGAGGTCACCCCTTAGTCTCCTCCTCTCCAAGCTAACAAGCCCCAGCTCCTTCAGGCTCTCCTCATAGCAGAGATGTTCCATTCCATTCATCATCTTTGTGGCTCTATGCTGGACTCTTTAGCAGTTCCCTGAAGTCCTTCTTGAACTGAGGGGTCCAGAACTGGACACAGTACTCCAGATGAGGTCTCACCAAAGCAGAGTAGAGGGGCAGAAGAAACTCCTTTGACCTACTAGCCACAGTCCTTCTAATTCCCCCTGGAATGGCATTGGCCTTTCTGGCCACAAGAGCACACTGCTGGCTCATGGCCATCCTTCCATCCACCAGGACTCCCAAGTCCTTCTCCCCTTCACTGCTCTCCAGCAGGTCAGTCCCCAACCTGTACTGCTCTATGGGGTTGTTCTTTCCCAGGTGCACAACTTGCCCCTGTTGAACTTCATTACATTTCTCCTTGCCCAGCTCCCCAGCTTGTCTAAGTTTCTCTTAATGGCAGCACAACTCTCTGTTGTGGCAGCCACTCCATCCAGCTTGGTGTTGTCAGCAAACTTGCTGACAGTGCACTCTGTGGCCTCATCCAGGTCATTAATGAATACATTGAATAATACTGGTCCCAGTACAGACCCTTGAGGGACTCCACTAGTTACAGGCCTCCAGCTAGACTCTGTCCCATTGACCACAACTCTCTGACTTCTTTCCTTTAACCAGTTCTTCACTACTCCATCACCAAGACCACACCTCCTCAGTTTAGCTTTGAGACTGCTGTGGGAGACAGTGTCAAACGCTTTACTGAAATCAAAGTGAAGCACAACCACTGGTCTGCCATCTGCTATCCGCCTGATTACATCTTCATAGAAGGTTATCAGGTTGGTCAAACATGACTTCCCCTTTTTAAAAAGATGCTGACTGCTCCCAGTGAGCTTCAGCTCTGCATCTGATCTATTTTTAAAACCTTTCCTCTGACCATCATTATGGATGATAATCTTTCCTGTGTGGGAAAAGCAGAACGGGGATGTTCTGGACTTTTCCTCTGCACTGTGTTTCCTCTGCTTTGTGTTTCTAGGAACATGCCTGCCCACCATCCTTTTAGGACTGACAGCAGACAGTTTAAAGAAAGCTATGAGGACACGCTCTACCTTTCTGCTACATTTTCAGCCCTTAACAAACCTTTACATATGCCACCCTCAGGTTAGTCCTTCATGGCTCAAATACATTTACTAGGATTATAGTTTAGGGACCTCCATACAACTGCATTTCAGCTGGCATAAGTAGTGACATGTATCACAGTATCACCAAGGTTGGAAGAGACCTCATGTATCATCAAGTCCAACCTGTTACCACAGAGCTCAAGGCTAGACCATGGCACCAAGTGCCACGTCCAATCCTGCCTTGAACAGCTCCAGGGATGGCGACTCCACCACCTCCCTGGGCAGCCCATTCCAGTAGCCAATGACTCTCTCACTGAAGAACTTTCTCCTCACCTCAAGCCTAAATTTCCCCTGGGGTAGCTTGAGGCTGTGTCTTCTTGTTCTGGTGCTGGCCGCCTGAGAGAGGAGAGCAACCTCCTCCTGGCCACAACCACCCCTCAGGTAGTTGTAGACAGCAATAAGGTCTGCCCTGAGCCTCCTCTTCTCCAGACTAAACAATCCCAGCTCCCTCAGCCTCTCCTCGTAGGGTTGTGCTCGAGGCCTCTCCCCACCCTCGTTGCCCTTCTCTGGACATGTTCAAGCATCTCAATGTCCCTCTTAAACTGGGGGGCCTAGAACTGGACACAGTACTCGAGGTGTCCTAAGCCTCTGTCTTACCTTACCTGATTCAGAATTGTTTGTGTTTCAGTACAATGTATAGTGACACACACTGCTCTCATATGACTTGGTCATCAAACAGCTTCAGTGATAGGATGTGCTTGACAGACATGGAATGCAAGCTTAGGTCTGTTAGATCTGCTCAGCCGATGGATAATTCCAGATGTTTGCTTCCTCTGAAGGATTTGCTTTTTCTTCTTGTACTTACTGCATTTCAATTTCACAGTTGCTCCACCTCCACTATATATTGGTAACTCCTTATTTATATTTCCCTGCCTTTTACTTTCCCTTTTTGCTCATTCTACCCCCTGATATATTTAAAAGAAAAAAAAAGCAAACAATTCTGGCCACTCAGAACATAACTTCAGGCACTATATTTGACTATTTGAAATGTCACAGGGGGAAATTAATTAATGCCAGTTGATATTTTTTCCAAAGTTAATGCTGTTTATTAATGTTGCTATTCAGAGCTCTGCCACCCTCAGCTGCCAATTTTAATAATATTTAGGTTCTTACACGGTCATGGGAACATTCTATGGATAATCACTGGATCTAGTAGTAACCAGCAAAATTCATTGAACTGGAAGAGAAGATTCCTGCGGTCAAATGCCACTTGTGGTCAGTGTACTGCTTGCCCACTAGATGGACTCAAGGAGCTCTTTCTGCTTATGGCAGAAGGCAGTGGAGGATTACAAAGAGGCTTTTAAGCATTTACTCACAAATTATCATCACCTGGCTTGTGAGGCTGGCCACACACCCACACAGTGCCAAAACACTTTCAGGGGACTCAGTCTTGTCAGCTGCTGAGACTTGATTCTTCCCAGGCTTCTGGGGAAAGGAGGCAGACAATCTCTGACCTTGTCTCCTGGCTTCTCTGGATGATCTGTGTACCTCCTGAACTTCTAGTCTTAGCAGGAGGCTTTCAGGTGCAGGCAGGATGTCTTGTGGTGTGCAGCCTTAGCATGATGTCACACTGGCTGTGCAGGCCAATCGCATGGAGGCATTTAGAGTCTGTTCCTGGTAAACTTGCGACAGTGGAGTTTCCAGGCACACAATAAGGCAGTAGGCAATAGAAGCAGGCAACAGCAGGCATGAATAGCACAACAGAGCACAGCAGAGCACAGCAGAGCAGGTTGTTTACCTGCTTATCTCTTTTTATCAATTTGGGCTGAGATCAATTTCCCTTTGGACACAGGATAGCCAATCAGAATGGCAGTTAGCCAAACCTTACCGTGTTAGGTAAAGCCATAGGCTTGCTTTACCCAAATTTGGGAAAAGCACAGGCCTTGTGCAAGGCAGGCACAAGCTAAGTGTGTGTACCTTGTTTACCACTGGACTCTGGGCAGGCCAAAGTCCTTAGACTTAGTGGCTCCAGGTTCTTTTGTATTATTTCCTATGCTTGCTTCTCTGGTGGAACAGAAAAAACATGCTTGGGCAAGCCAGGATAAGTATTAAGCCTATTTTGGGCCTAGCAGGCCTACCATGACAGACTTCCAGGAGCTGGCTTGTTTTTAGCTCTGTCATCTCTTCATTAATTTATATTGGAAAACTCATTCTGGTAGTGTTTTCCCTTTCTTCTCCATCTCATCTCTTAGCCCAGCATCTGCCATGGTTTGCCGTCATTCTGACAAACGTGACTTTCCTTCTCACACGTGGATTCATGGTCATCATGTTTGCTTTCTTCCACTGCAGAAGACTGAGTAGTCTCTTGCTATTGCCTTCATGTCAAAGATAGGAGATAGACTGTGCAATGTTTTTGTTAATACTCTTGTTTAGGCCTGGTCTCAGACTACAAGCCAATGATGCTGAATGGTGTAGGAGCAACGTGACTGTGAGATACTGGAGAAATCTGGGTAGTAAGCCATTTTGGGGGATTATGTATCTGTAGCTGCAATGTAGAAAGCAAACAGAGGATAGTTCTCCTCAGCTGTAGCTTTAGATCATGTAAGTGTAGCTGTGGAGAAACTGTCCCTCCAAAAGCTGGCTAATTAGGGAAAAATGCTTTCCCCCTCCAAGCCTGTTGTTCTGTCACCAAAAAATCTCACTGACACAGCACTGCTGTAACAGCTTTCCTTTTGTGAAGAGTGGATTGATTAATCCATAAATGTTGAACAATTTTCAGGGTGTCACCTGTATATATCTTCCTAGCTTTACTCCCCATTCAGTGACAATTTACACTTTAAGAGCTTGAGAATTTTTTATTGAATTAAATTAATCTACACCACCAAGGTAATGTAACATTCAAATACAAAGCCCCAGGCAGGCTCTCTGCTTTGCTTTGCCAGTGTCTACATTGTTGTATTCTACAGTGACTCCTCAGGCAGGCTTCTTCCTTTCAGTTTTCTAAGAAATAATTTAGATTTTGTGTTGCAAAAAATATTTTTGACATCCTGTCTGCAGTCAGTGTGAAACAATCTGAATGAAACAAGGGAGGAGAAAAAAACTACCTTGCATGTGTTGGAGTTGTAGTTGCAGATGTGAACTTTCCACACACTCTGAAGATCCTGTGCAGATATGTGCTGAGGTGCACAAGCAGGTGACAGTGTACCCGAGTGATGACAAAACAGGCAAGAAAGGGCTCTACAGGCCAGAAATGTGTGTTTTGCTCTGGCAATTTTTTTGTATTAAAGACTGAGAGGGGATTTAGTAAATGTTTGTAATTATCTGAGGGCTGGGGGTCAGGAGCGAGGGGACAGGCTCTGCTCACTTGCTCCCTGCAATAGGACAAGGAGCAATGGATGGAAGCTGCAGCACAGGAGGTTCCAGCTCAACACAAGGGGGAAGTTCTTTACTATAAAGGTCCCAGAGCACTGGAACAGGCTCCCCAGACAGGCTGTGGAGTCTCCTTCCCTGGAGATTTTCAAGGCCTGTCTGGATGCTCTGTGATCTGTGCTAGATTGTATGGTCTTGCTCTGGCAGAGGGATTGGACTTGATCTCTTTGGGTCCCTTCCAACCCCCTGCATCCTGTGATCCTGTGAAAGCTCATGAAGTGGTGAATCTCATTCTCGTAGCAGTTCAGTGGGGACTGAAGGAGATTAATTGAAGTGGGCAGAATGCTGTTTTGCAGCACCCGTAATGTCAGCTGAAGTGAAATTTTGTTATCTGCAGTTTTGGGTCTAATCTGCAGGACAGCACTTGAATAACTACCAAACCACTCAAAGTCTTCAAAACTGTAAATAAATAAGAGCAGAGGGAAAATAGCTGATACAGTTTTAATGAACAGGCATTGGTCTAATAAATCTCACTTAGACAGAACCCCCATTGATTTTCTTGTCTGAGCACCCATCGATTTCCTTGTCTAAGACCAAATAAGCTTTGGGAGTTGTTTTTAATTAGTTCTCATTAAAATCCATCATAGTGTCCTGAATCAAAGGAGATCCCTACGTGCATGTCGTGGAGACAGGGGATTAATGTGGCCAAGGCAGGAATTATAACAGTAGAAGCCTTTTATTTTCCTGAAAACCCCAGCCCCAAACTATAGGTAGAATTAGTTTAGGTTTATTTACAGGCTCAATTCAATTGGGAATCCTTCAAAGGATGTAATGGACAAATGTAGAGATCTAGGGAGTCAGGCAATGGAAAAGGCTAAGCTACAAACACAGATTTACCGCACTGACAATCAGGCTGAGCAGGGAATTAAGGGAACAGCAGGCTTCACTCGCAGAAGTGAGATAGGGATACAGCAATCATCCCCTGCTGGATTTCTCTGCACCTCGGCTGCCTTCTGATGCTGCAACCAATATCCAATAGTCTGGATCCAAGCGGCAGAAGTCCAGAGCAGGTGGAAGAAAGGCCAAACTCAGAAATGTCTTGAGACACGGCCACCACAAGACAGGGATTCGTGGAAGTGATGCTGCCTCAGCAGCAGCAGCAGGGGAGAGCCAAACTGCTGGGATCTCCCCAGTTCAGAATAGCAGCCAGGAAAATCGAGGCTGCGGTATCGTCTGACAGTAGCCAGATCCAGGTGCTGTTGCCAGGCCTCTTTCAAATGGACCTTAGGACTTGCCAAGGTTGCAAATTTGCACAGATTGGTGCAAAAGTGGGGAGAACCATCCAAAAGCAGGAATGGTGCACAATACTGAGAGCTGTGTGAAAAGGTAGGAGCCGTCCAAAAGCAGGGATGGTCCAAAATGGGAATTCTGTCATGGCAGGAATTCTTTCAAGACAGGAACCTGTCCCGTTAGGAGCTCTGTCAAGGTGGGATCCTGGTGCCTTCTCTCTTGCTCTGTTTATGATTTTCTAGACAAAGTGTCCATTTGCCATTTTATACTGGGCATGAAGAACTCATCCAACCACCAGCCCAATTCCCAGCACGGGCTCCCACACAGCTCAGTACACATGTGGAGAAAGGCACTTTTTGCTGTTTCCCCTTCAAGCTCACAGCAGGGGGGAAAGCAGATTTTCACACCATCTTCTTCTCCCTGTTCAAACCCACAGAGAGGGGAAGAAGGAAGGAATTTGCAGTGCCCTACAACAGTGCGTATGAAGAAATTAGCTTATACGTACATCTGTTGTGCCTTCCTCATTACAATGGTGAATGGGAATAAAATTGAATTACCAATTCATGCTAAAATATATGAACCTAGGTAGTGTGGTGGTAACATCTTTTGGTATATTGATCCACACATGCACATTTCCAAGTTAGAATCAGGTCAGGATTAGCAGGGAAGTCCAGACAGAAGGCAGAGTGGGAATGACATTCTAACCTATAGATGTTGTAGAGGCTTTCTTAGTGGAAGAAGGGCTTAGAGGGAACAATAGCACCAGAAAGGAGGTATAGCTAATGTAATTTCCAAAGCTGCTTTCTTCATGCAATCGATATAGTTTGAGTCTGATTGAGACTGACCATAAATCAACAGCCTTCTCTTCCAGCCTCTAATTTATCTAGCAATTCACCATCCCACTCTTGTCACAGCTTTTGCAATTCTCGTTTTCAGAGAATCGTAGACTCATAGAGCTGGTTTGGTTGGAAGATACCTCTAAGATCATGAAGTTCAACCTTCAGCCTAGGACAGCGCTGCCCACAAATAATTATCTGCCTTTTCTGCAAAGCATCAGCAATGAAAACACAAGTGTAACTGTCAAGACTAAGATGGGCTTTAACACATTGTGTTTGTTGATTCTTTGTTGATGTATCTTCGAGGTAGGTTAAGAACAGATTACAAATGAACAAATGGCTTTTACCTTTTGTTTTGTGTAAGTTATTCTTGGCTTAGTGTTATTCTTCTGTTCTTCTTTACTGTTCTTGTTCATTCCTGTTGCTCTTTTGAATACTTAAAAATTCAAAGTGATAAACATTTGGCCAGGAGGAGGTTGCTCTCTTCTCTCAGGCAGCCAGCACCAGAACAAGAGGACACAGCCTCAAGCTACACCAGGGGAAATTTAGGCTTGAGGTGAGGAGAAAGTTCTTCACTGAGAGAGTCATTGGACACTGGAATGGGCTGCCCAGGGAGGTGGTGGAGTCGCCATCCCTGGAGCTGTTCAAGGCAGGATTGGACGTGGCACTTGGTGCCATGGTCTAGCCTTGAGCTCTGTGGTAACAGGTTGGACTTGATGATCTATGAGGTCTCTTCCAACCTGGGTGGTACTGTGAGACTGTGATACTGTGACACATTTTAATTCTGTAGTGTATGTCAGTGCTAGAAATGTGCCATTGACTGAGTACCAAGCAGTACCCAGCAGTATTGATTGGATTGGGGGGTAATCACTGCTTAATTTATAGATGCAAATGCTGTAGTTTGACCTGATGACTGTAAAATTGAGTCAAGTGTCAGACATGTTACTAATGAGATAAAATACCTCACAGGAAGACTTTTATGATAGTCACAATTTGATACACTCTTGCAAATAAATTCTTAGAGTAATTAGCTTTTCAGTGTATAATCCTTAACATTTAGTGCTTAGGGTATTATCTGGAATTATGAAATAAAAGCCCTTATTGTAGGGTGGGGATTCTGCATATTGGAGATATTGCCTCGGCTGATTCAGCATCTTATCTCTTTGAAGTGTAACACTGTAAGTCCATGAATGAGGGTAGGGAGGCTCTACAGAGGGACTTGGGTAGATTGGATGGATGGGCCAGTGTTAATTGGATGAGCTTCAACAAGGCCATATGTCAGGTCCTGCACTTGGGCCACAACAACCCCAAGCAATGCTACAGGCCTGGGGCAGTGTGGCTGGAGAGCTGCCAGCAGAAAAGGACCTGAGGGTTGTAACAGGCAGGCAGCTGAACCTGAGCAAGCAGTGTGCCCAGATGGCAAAGCCAAAGGCATCCTGAATGAGATCAGAAATGCTGTGGCCAGCAGAAGCAGGGAAGTGATTGTCTTGTACTCTGCTCTGGTGGGGCCACACCTCGAGTGATGTGTTCATTTTTGGACACCTCATTACAAGAGAGATGTGGAGGTGCTGGAGCCAGTGCAGAGGAGGGCAATGCAGCTGAGGAAGGGCCTGGAGAATGAATCTTATGAGGAGTGACTGAAAGAGCTGGGAATGGTTAGTTTGAAGAAGAGGAGGCAGAGGGAAGACCTCATCACTGTCTGCAGCTACTTGGAAGGAGGTTATGTAGAGGTTGGTGCTGGTCTCTTCTCACAGGTGATTACAGAATCACAGAAACATTCCAGTTGGAAAAGACCTCCAAGATCACCAAGTCCAACCAATATCCCTACTCTCCAAAGTTCACCCTAAACCATAACCTCAAGTACCACATCCAAATGACCTTTAAACACATCCAGGGTTGGTGACTCCACCACCTCTCTGAGCAGCTCATTCCAATGCCTGACCACTCTTGCTGGGAAAACTTTTCCTAATGTGCAGTCTAAATGCACCCAGTCACAGCCTGAGACCATTCCCTCTTGTTATGTCACTAATTACCTGTGAGAAGACACCAGCAGCAGCCAGAAGAGAAGAGCCACAGGCCACCAACCTTTTCTTCCCTTATGAGTTCTTCCTTGTTCACAAGAAGCGGGTTCAGGTGGGCCCCTTCCCTGGTTGGCTCCCTCACCAGTTGTGTCAGCCCAGTTAGAGACAGAACAAGAGGGAATGGCCTCAAGCTGTGACTGGGTAGGTTTGGGCTGGACATTAGAAAATATTTTTTCATGGAAGGAGTGTTGAGGCATTGGAATGTGCTGCCCATGGAGATGGTGGAGTCACCAACCCTGGATGTGTTTAGAAGTCTTTGGATGTGGTGCTTGGGGATATGGTTTAAGGTGAACTTTGTAGATTAGGGTTATAGGTTGGACTTGGTGGTCCTGAGGGACTTTGCCAACCAGAATAGAATCGTAGAATCATAGAATGGTTTAGATTGGAAGAGACTTCAAAACTCATCCAGTTCCAAGCCCCTGCCTTAGGCAGGGACACCCCTCACTAGAACAGGTCTCTCAAGGCCTCATCCAACCTGGCCTTGAACACCTCCAGGGAGGGAGCAGCCACAGCCTTCCTGGGCAACCTGTGCCAGTGTCTCACCACCCTCACTGTAAAGAACTTCCTCCTAACATCCAGTCTAAATCTCCCCTCTGCTAGTTTAAACCCATTCCCCCTCATCCTGACATTCCCAGACCTTGTCAATAGTCNTGCTGAGCTTTTCGTCAACCCAGACCCCAGGTCCTGTTCCTCAGGGCTGCTCTCAGCCATTTTCCACTCAGCCTGGAGTTGTGCTTGGGGTTGTGCTGGCCCAGGTGCAGGACCTTACACTTGGTCTTGTTGAATGTCATGAGGTTGGCCGGGGCACAGCTCTGCAGCCAGGTCCCTCTGGATGTATCTCTGCCCTCTAACAAGTTGACTATGTCACACAGCTTGGTGTCATCTGCAGACTTGCTGAGGGTGCACTCAATTCCTCTGTCCATATCACTGACAAAGATGTTAAACAGCACTGGTGCCAGCACTGACCCCCTAAGCGAATGTGTCTGCGATTCTGTGAATCCAACACCTCAAAAGTAACCTTGGATGTAAAAAAAAGAGGCATAGAATGCTAAGGTTGTGAAATTTACTAGCATGTAACTTTTCTGCTTCTTACTCTCCTGGAAGCTGTCTGAACTAGTCAGATATGAACAACTCATTTGCCCAGGTTGTGGATACTTCCTCTCTGGAGGTGTTTAAGGCCAGGCTGGATGAGGCCTTGAGCAGCCTGCTCTAGTGGGAGGTGTCCCTGCCTATGGCAGGGGATTGGAGCTGGATGATCCTTGAGGTCCCTTCCAACCTAAACCATTCTGTGATTTTATGATTCTAACTCACAAACTCTGCTGAAGTTTTTTTTCTGTTTTTCAGGGGCATCTCCCTTAAATAACAACAATTTCTTTGTATATTCATAGAATCATAGAATAAACCAGGTTGGAAGAGACCTCCAATCTCATCCCGTCCAACCTAGCACCCAGCTCTGTCCAATCAACTAGAACTAAATCTACCTGTAATGCACAGTGCTTCATTACATAGCTTTTCTAAAATCAAAACAATTAGTAAATGAACTGTCCGTGGGCAGCACAGTGGTCTCTGAAATGGAATATGTATGTTTCCCTTTACACAGGTTTGAGACACTCAGTTTCTGTCTGAAGATGCCTTTGTACTGAACTGAAATGCAGTGTGCTTTCCCGTACACAGCTGGATTTCATTCTGTAGGCAACTTCGCGTTATGAGAGCATGTTCATCAGAATACCAGTCTCAGTTTTCTCTCACCCTTTTGGTTCGTTTTCCTCCCTTCCACCCCTCCTCCCCCCCATTGTAAAAACAAATAAAGGATGAGTTTCTGGTGTTTTCCATAGAAAGTTGAGCTTCACTGACACTGAGTAATTTCTTTTACAGCTCCCATGCATTTTGAGTTTAAAATTTAATCTGTTCAAATCAGTTTGCATTACCAGGGAATTATGCTTAGCATGTTCCATAAATGATTCAGTAGATCTTAATAGCTACCTTAGTCATTTCTCATGAATCATTGAAAGAGATCACATTAGTAAACCTTAGTGGCAAGTGCTGAGTACATTTTTCATGGCATCTTCTTTTTTTTGAGTACGCTTGATTTCAGAATCTGTTGTGTAGGTATCATCTGAAGAGTTGTATGTTCATAGAATCTACCAGGTTGGAAGAGACCTTCAAGATCATCCAGTCCAACCTATCCAACCTGTGATAGAATCATAGTATCATAGAATCATAGAATCAACCAGGTTGGAAGAGACCTCCAAGATCATCCAGTCCAACCTAGCACCCAGCCCTAGCCAATCAACTACACCATGGCACTAAGTGCCCCATCCAGGCTTTGCTTGGACACCTCAAAGGATGATGACTCCACCACCTCCCTGGGCAGCCCATTCCAATGCCAATCACTCTCTCTGCCAACAACTTCCTCCTAACATCCAGCCTAGACCTCCCCCAGCACAACTTGAGGCTGTGTCCCCTTGTTCTGTTGCTGGTTGCCTGGCAGAAGAGACCAACCCCACCTGGCTACAACCTCCCTTCAGGTAGTTGCAGACAGCAATGAGGTCACTCCTGAGCCTCCTCTTCTCCAGGCTGCACACCCCCAGCTCCCTCAGCCTCTCCTCACAGGGCTGTGTTCCAGGCCCCTCAGCAGCTTCATCACTCTGCTCTGGACACGATCCAGTATCTCAACATCTCTCTTGAATTAAGGAGCTCAGGACTTGCATCTTTTTTTTAGGATTTGAAGAAAAGGGTACTTTTTTATCTCTAAATTCTCTGCAGCTGATATGAAGTGTGGCAGCACAAGCACCACGGCACAATCCAGTGTGGCTGCCTGCTCACACAGAGTGCTATACTCCATGGACCACCCATAAAAGTGATATAAATGTGGGTCTGGTTTCCACATAAAGCCTTTCTTTTATTGTACTCACTTATCACATTTGCTCCTTCTGAATTTCTAGGAAGACAGATAGTGTTATTGGCAATTGGAGGAATGAAAATAGCTCATGGTAATAATAATCATGGAGGCACATTGATGTTTCATAAACTTTCTATGCCGAGGACTTTGAAGTAGCTCTTCATTCAGCAGCACTGTGATGGTTTGGGTGTTCCCCTCCCCCCCACTTTAGAAACCACCCAGACTAGACTCAGCCAGCTCTGGAAATTTGAATGGAGCTTATATTTACAGCTGGCACAATGTACAAGCAGATATTCACAGTATATACAGTTAGAGACAGAAATAGACAAGGTAAAAGGTAATACAGAAACACAACAGCCCTCCCAGAAACCTGAGTCCCCAGGAGGGGCTCTCAACCACCCCCTTACCTTCCCCCTACCCCTCTCAACCTTAGCCCAGTCCCAAGGAAGAATGGAGGTTTGGCCAAGAGGATTAAGAAGCAGAGGTGAATCAGCCAAAGCAAATAAGGTCACATGGGAGACTTCTCTCCAGACTGAACAGTCCCAACCCTTTGTCTCTCATCATAGCAGAGGTGCTCCATCCCTCTGATCATCCTTGTGGCCCTTCTCTGGACAGCATTAAGGGAATAAACCAGCCACATTTCTCTTTGGGGTGTGAGGTGGAGGGACTGTAAGCACTAACCTCTCAGTTGAAGGAGCAGCTCAGCAGGGGAGTTGCTGGGCACTCAGAATTACATGTGGTCAGCAGCTACAGAGCATGTTGAACCTCAATGATATATATGCGGATATCTAGAGTTATTTTTGCTGTCACATAAGGATCCTGTTGACATGATAATCCTATTTTCCACTTTCATAATTCTTTTAATTTCATAGTGTCCCAGAACATGATGCAAACAGGGTGTGCAGAAACGAGTGCATAAATGGTTCTGACACACATACCACACCCCTCTGCTACACAACAACCTGCACAAAACCAAAGAAGAAATAAAATCTGGCAAGCATGAAACCAGAATGGTTTGAGTTGGAAGAAACCTCCAAAGGTCATCTAGGCAAGTGACCCTGCAATGACCAGGGACATCTTTAGCTAGATCATAGAATCATAGAATCAGTCAGGGTTGGAAGGGACCATAAGGATCATCTAGTTCCAATCCCCCTGCCATGGGCAGGGACACCTCACACTAGACAGGTTGCTCAGAGCCACATCCAACCTGACCTTGAGTGTTTCCAGAGTTGAGCCATCTACCACCTCTCTGGGTGACCTGCTCCAGTGTGTGACCACCCTCATTGCCTGGGGCATATGCATATGTGGAGTGTGATTGCTGTGGGAAGTTCTTCTGTGAGTGGAGACTGCACAATCTTGTGCTTGCCATGTTCCACATGACTCCCACTGAAGTTTCGCTTGTATAGATGTCCTGGCTTTGTCCCTGTGCTAATGCCTCTCTTTGAGGTTTGCTAGTAGGATTACAGCCTCTTATGGTAGTTATCAAATTATGAATAAGGCAGATATTAACAAAATGATTAGTTATCATTTATTGCTATTAAGAAATATTGCCTTACTTACAGGGTTGTTGTGCTCAGTTGTACAAGATACTTACAGGATATGTACAGTACAGAGAGAGCATTAAACACTTTTAAATTCTTTAAGCAAAACCAGGAAATGAAAACAATGATTTAAACTAGAAAGAGAATCCTATGGCACAATATCCTGCTTGCCCTCTAGAGCGAAGGCTCAACAGGCTCCTTGGTGCCAAACAAGGGCAGCCAGGTACAGAGTTAAGCAGAGAATGTTTTACAGAGAGGCTTTAGAGGAATTTTTACTACAGTTTTAGTATCTCTGGAATCTTGCTGAGGCTATGCTTAGCATACGTGGTACATGGACGTTACTGGTACAGGTTCTACTGGTCTTAAGCACAAAGCAAAGCAGCGTTGGCCCATGGGTTGGCACCCAGTGGGTTTCTCTCCATTCACAGGGTGCTGCTGCCCTGTTCTGGGCTCCTCTATTCAAGAGAGATGTTGAGATACTGCAACGTGTAAAGAGAAGAGTGACGAAATTGGTGAGAGGCCTGGGACACATCCCTGTGAGGAGAGGCTGAGGGAGCTGGGGGTGTTCAGCCTGCAGAAGAGGAGGCTCAGGGCAGACCTCATTGCTGTCTACAACTATCTGAGGGGAGGCTGTAGCCAGGTGGGGTTGATCTCTTCTGCCAGGCAACCAGCACCAGAAGAAGGTTTCTCCTTTTGTGGTTGTGCCGGGGGAGGTTCAGGCTGGATGTTAGGAGGAAGTTGTTGGCAGAGAGAGTGATTGGCATTGGAATGGGCTGCCCAGAGAGGTGGTGGAGTCACTATCCCTTGAAGTGTTCAAGCAAAGCTTGGATGAGGCACTTAGTGCCATGGTCTGGTTGATTGGCTAGGGTTGGGTGCTAGTTTGGACTGGATGATCTTGGAGGTCTCTTCCAACCTGGTTGATTCTATGATTCTGTGATTCTCTCTTGGCTGCTCCGAGGCTCTCAGGCTCTCAGGCTCTTGGACAGTGTCCTGCCTCAGCGTGTGGAAGATGCGGAGAGGTCTGGGTGCAAAGCTCCTCTTGCTTGCAGGTTGTAACTGCGAGCTGCAGTGGTACAGCTTACTGGGGATGCTCTGCTCACCCGGTGCTTACTGCCTTCTGCATGGTTCAGGCAGCTGTTGCCTGCCAGCAGGTTCTTGACAAAACCAAGGATGATGATGATGATGATGATGATGATGATGATGATGATGATGATGCACCAAAGGCTGGCTGTGGTTCCTGGAAGCTTTCGGCAAAGACTTCTTGCCTACGAGCAACACACCAGGCACTTGTGCTTCTCCTGGGTAAATTGAAGCATGGCAAAACTGCCAAGTAGCCCAGGCACAAAGCAGCAAGGCACCATGTTCACAATCTGGGTTTGTCTTGTTTGCCTGAGTATTGATTTGGCCCTTGACAACCCAGGAAAACAAAGCCGTTACCCAATGAACTGGCATGTGCCGAAATTTGGGTGAAGGGATGAGGCCTTCCACAGGGTGAGCATCTGCCTGCTACATTTGCCACAAGGCGTGGAGATGAGCAAAACATGTCCGGGCAAGCCCTCGTTATCCAAACTTCCCAGCTCCAGCCCTCTTTGTCTCTTCCCTGCCTTTCCTCAGACTGTGGAAGAGGGAGGTGGGTTAGGGGATTATGCCTGGAAATGCTGGGATGTATTTGGCTTGTTTTGGACTCAGTTAGAAGTTACTTTTTACTTATATGGGGCCTTTTGGCCCTTCCATCACACATCCTGGCTAGTAAGTACTGTGCCTATGGCTTATGGTTTGGAAGGTCTTGCTCCAATGTATGATGATGCTTTAACTCCTAAGAATACTCATAAACAAAGTGAATTTAAGTGGGACAAAAAGGCATAACTCTGACATTTCCTGAAGTTTCTAGTGTTTGGTTTTGCAGCTGCAGTACTTTTTATCAGTTTAGCCTTTGGCATGTCCTATAACGGATAACTTAAACCACAGAAAATCTGGACAATGGCTGGAAGCTGTCTGAAGACACTTCTGTATGTCAGATGAAACTTCCCTCATGACTGGGAGCTCAAGTAAATGAAAAGGATCAAATTTGACCTTGATTTTGAGATGCATATAGTCAAATGAGTGAAACGAAGCATGTGTCAGTTGCCATTCAAGGAAACTGTCCTTTGCTAAACCAGCTCTGTTGTGATTAGCTGGAAAATAAGTTCTGTATTTCATCTTTATTCAGGAGTTTGTTGATTTTGGAGTTTCTGTAGCACTTCCAGTAGAGCAAGCTTTTCAAGGAGGATTGTATCATGTGGTTACATGAACACAATTATATGTTGCTTGTTCTTTGGAAAGCTGATGTTGAAGGCCATTAATTTATGTAAGCATAACAGAGGTTAATGTAGTAGCAGGAAGATTTATCTCTGACCATAAGGAGCCATCACTTTATTTAATAACACAGCATACAGCCATAGTGTTGACATAGTCATAGATCAAAGTCTTCAGTAAGGATTTGTGATGGTTTGGGAGTTACCTGCCCCCTTCCCACACTTAAGAAAATCACCCAGACTAGACTCAGCCAAACTGGAAATTAGAATGAAGCTTTATATTCACAGCTTAGCACAATATACAAGCAGATAGTTACAATATCTACAGCTGTAGACAGCAATAGACAAGTTAAAAAGTAATAAAGAAACACAACAGCCCTCCCAGAAACCAAAGTCCCCAGGAGAGACTCCCAACCACCCTTCCACCCCCTTTCCACCCCTCTGCCTTATCCCAGACTTTGCCTTATGTTCAAGGTGAGTTTGGAGAATTGGCCAAGGGAGTTAGGAAGCAGAGGGATTAGTTAGACAGACAGTAAGTTAGGGAGAGAAGTGCATGCAGCCAGATCCAGAGTGCAGCTCTGTTATCTATGTTTCTTATCCATCTCAGCAAGCCTATTGTGCTAGTTTGAGCCTAGCTAGCATGTTTTGGTGAGAAGAACTAGATGATAGGCTGTAAAATGAAAACAATGGTGAGGTCTACTTCCCTCACAGTCTTGCTGGGATGTGTAAAGAAGAAAGGCAAAACAAAGATTA
>WAAF01015798.1:37857-61035 GCA_013400475.1 Tricholaema leucomelas
GGGGGGGCAGGGAACACCCAAACCATCACACTTATGAGTGCAGCAGACATCAGCACTGTTTCCTTTTCACAGCATGTAGTCTAATTCTTCTCACCAAAATAATCCAGCTAGCTTCAAACTATCACAGGATTGAGTTGGAAGGGAGAACTGTACTGGAGTGCAAAGATCCATGAAGTATAAAAAAAAATCATGTGTTATCTAATCTTTTCTCTTTCATTCCTATTTCCTTGGTGATTACAAGAGTGTTTGTGTAGAGAAGAGTACAAGTTATGACTGTTTTGCTATGGAGGCTGCAATGACAAAAAAAGAGTCTATCATTTGTTTTCATTGAGCAAAATCTATAGTTCTGGTGTTGCCATCATAAGAAGAACACAGAGCTGTTACAGAGAGTCCAGAGGAGGGCTACAAAGGTGATCAGAGGACTGGAGCACTTCCCCTGTGGGGACAGACCAAGATTGTTCAGCCTGGAGAAGAGAAGATTCTGGGGGGACCTTAGAGCTACCTTCCAATACCTGAAAGGATCCTACAGGAGGGCTAGTGGGGGACTTTTCATAAGGATGTCCAAGCAACAGGACAAGAGGGAATGATTTGAAGCTCAGAGAGAGTAGGTAGCTCTTAGTAGAATAGAATAGAATAGAATAGAATAGAATAGAATAGAATAGGAGTCAACTAGGTTGGAAGAGACTTCCAAGCTCATCCAGTCCAACCTATCACCCAGCCCTATCCAGTCAACCAGACCATGGCACTAAGTGCCCCATCCAGCCTATGTTGCAAATGACCTTTTTTGCAAGTAATTAGTGATCTTTCAACAGTTCTTGGTGCTATTTTGGAAATATGTTGAAATAATGCAGTATTCCTTGCATTCAGAGTGCTAAGTGTAGTTTTGTTTTGTTTTCTTTGCTCTGCATCTATTTCACAGTACTAACTTACACCTGTTACATTATCAGCATATAAATCCTGGTTCATTTTTTAAGGATGATTACAAACAATGCAAACTGCTAATGTTTCTCTCTTGCACTCCACTGCACACGTGCTCAGAATTTGCGCATTGTTGTCTTTCGTCATCCCTGATATCATCAGCAGCCAGTACCTTTACCTGCTCCTGAATTTTCAGGGCAGACTGCCATGCAGTATTCTGTGAGAAGAGAATAACAGTGCTACAGCCTTCATATTGTGGTGACTGAACTGTGTTAGTAGGAATCAAACAGAAGAGATGTGTGTAGTGCTTCTTCCTTGTTACCCTATCCTACTGCTTGAATACTTCATTACAGCCATATGTGGCTCCTGCACTGCTCAGAGGCAAGTTGGGGTCATGCCCCCACTGTGTGGATCTAATGCAGCATCCATCCATATGTGAGGCATTTGTCAGACAGTTGGGTGCCAGAGAAGCGTGAGGGACGTCTAAGTGTGCAGATCATGTGGCCAGAGCATTTCTGCATACTCTGGCTTTTTTTGAAACCAAGCAGAATGAGAGTCTTGCTCTGCACAGTCACAGAATTACAAAATGTTAGGGGTTGGAAGTGACCACAAAAGATCATCTAGTCCAAGCCCCCTGCCAGGGCAGGACCAGAATAGATCACACAGGAATATGTCCAGGTGGGATTTGAATGTCCCCAGAGGAGACTCCACCGCATCACTGTCACCTGCACAGTGGAAAAGTTTCTCCTTATGTTCATGTGGAACCTCCTCTGCTTCAGCATGCACCCATTGCCCCTTGTCCTGTCATTGGACATTCTTGAGCAGAGCCTGGCTCTGTCCTCCTGATACTTGCTCTTCACATCTCTATAAACATGAATGAGGCCACCTCTCAGTCTCCTCCAAGCTAAAGAGCCCCCGCTCCCTCAGCCTTTCCTCATAAGGGAGGTGTTCTACTCCATCATCTTTGTGGTTCATCTTCATGGCTCATCTTTGTGATGCCTTGAGTCGTAATCCCTTTCATTTTGAACTCTTGGTGGCATAGAGAGACCTGCTGTTGTCCTTAGGAGCAATGCCACAGGAATAGCTTCTCCTTGCAGGGTTCGGCCCTTCGATGCTTGACTTCAGTGGTGGATTCTTGAATTGCATAATGCTGGCAATGAGAACCCATCTGTAACATTGTTGTCTTCCACTTGTTTTGATCCATTGTCTTGATCAGTCCTGTGCTTTTGCCTTTTCAGTCACATGGCACAGGGATTACTGCAGCGCGAGCAGCAGTGTTTCAATTAGTTTCTTGCAGAGGAGAAGGTGCACCTATCAACCAGAGCTGCACTTGGCTGGAAAACATTACAAAGAATCTGACCTTGGGAATATCTGTTCTGACACCTGGTGCCTGAGATTGACGTTACTCAGAGATAATGAGTTGCATGCTTCCTTGTCCAAGGAGTAACTCTCACTGTAGACATTTACTTAAGAAGTGTTATATATCATTCCTTTCCAGCTCACAGGAGTTCAGAAGCAGAGAGAAGGTGTAAGGCTCAGAGCACTGTAATTTAATTGTGAATGTCACCTCTTCCTTCTTGAGAGGAACATGAAGCTGTCAGCAGCTAGAAATTAATTGTCAACTTGCCAGCTGTTTATTGTGTACGGATTAAGTTAGTGATTGTGCTTTGGTGGCCAAGTATGCCTGTGACGCATACCACTGTGCCTGCTGGGACAAATTGGAGATGTAGTTTGGACTTCCAGAGAGGAGGAAACACAGGGAAAGAAGTGACTTAGACACAGATTGACTAATCTGATAGCATTCTATGATGCCATAACTGAATGAGTAGATTCAAGGAGAGCAGTGGATGTAGTCTACCTTGACCTTAGCAAGGCCTTTGACATCATCTCCCATGATATTCTAGTGAGCAAGCTCAGGAAGTGTGGGATGGAAGAGCAGACAGTGAGGTAGATTAGGAACTGGTTACAAGACAGAGTTCAGAGTGGTGATCGATGGCAACAGGTCCAGCTGGAGAGCTGTAACCAGTGGAGTCCCCCAGGGATCAGTGCTGGGTCCAGTGTTGTTCAGTATCTTCATCAATGACACTGATGAGGGCACAGACAGACAGGCAGGCAGACAGACAGACAGGCAGAGTCTGCTCTCCATCAAATGGAGAGGCTTGGCTGAGACAGATGAAGGCTGTGTGGCTATCCAGAGAGACCTGGACAGACTGAGAGCTGGGCACAGAGGAACCAAATGAGGTTCAACAAGGACAAGTGCAGAGTCCTGCATCTGGGGAGGAATAATAAACTGCACCAGGACAGGCTGGGAAGTGATCTGCTGGAGAGCAGCCCTGTGGAGAGGGCCCTGAGAGTGCTGGTGGATAACATCCATAGGACAGCAATGTGCCCTTGTAGCCAGAAGGACCAATGGGATCCTGAGGTGCATTAAGAAGAGTGTGTCCAGCAGATTGAGAGAGGTTCTCCTCCCCCTCTATTCTGCCCTGGTAAGACATCATCTTGAATACTGTGTTCAGTTTTGGGCTCCCCAGTTAAAGAGGGACAGGGATGTGCTGGAGAGGGTCTGGTTGAGGGCTACAAGGATGATCAGGGGACTGGAGCACTGCCTGATGAGGAGAGGCTGAGGCACCTGAAGCTGTTTAATCTGGAGAAGACTGTGAGGAAATTTAATCAATATTTATAAATATCTGAGGGCTGAGGGTCAGGAGCAGGGGACAGGCTCTGCTCACTTGCTCCCTGGGATAGGATAAGGAGCAATGGATGTAAACTGCAGCACAGGAGGTTCCAGTTCAACACAAAGGGCAACTTGCTTACTGTAAGGGTCACAAAGAGGCTGTGAAGTCTCCTTCTCTGGAGACTTTCAAGACCTGCTTGCATGTGTTCTTCTGTGACCTGAGCTAGATTGTATGGTCCTGCTCTGCCGGGGGGAGGGGGTTGGACTTGATGATCTCTTTGGGTCCCTTCCAACATCTGACATCCTGTGAGCCTGCGTGATCCTGTGATCCTGTGATTTATGATGTTGTCACCTCCATGCAATGCAGAGGTTACAGGATGCTGATGAGGAATACCAGGCCTTTGCTCTGTTTTGATGTCTGAACTGGGCAGTGAAGAGCTTCTTAGTTTTCATAATTTCTGAAGCAATTTTGATTATATTCCTTGACTATTCCTATTTACTTGCTGCAAAGGACAACATGGACTGCACACAATTCAGTGCTGATCCCCCAGAGACCTGTATTGTTTGTTCTGATTCCATTTATACAGTCTTGAGCAGAGAGCACTGTTATGGAGGCAGGGAATTAATGTGGCCGAGGCAGGAATTTATAGAAAAAATAGAGTTCTTTTATTTCCCTGAAAACTGCCCCCAAAACTAGATACAGAAATTAATTTAGTTTAATTAGCAGGTTCAGTTGGTTGAGAAGATCTACAGGGATACCATAGGTAGATTTGAGTATTTTGGAAGTCAGAAGTTGGAAAAGGCTTAAGCTATTAAATATATATAGTGTCCCCCTTATTAATATAAGGCTGAGCCAAAGTTACTCACAGGTGAGTCAGGCTGAAAGGAAGGGCGGTCCAGATGCTTGTCCCTTCGCTGTCTCTCAGAAGCCTCCGAGGGTCATTAAGGCCTATTGAGCCTGCATAAAGGGTGCTTAATGTGGAAGCCATCCTTCAGAGCTTGTCTTTCAGAGCACCAGGGGCTCCTTATGCAGAAGCTATCCAGGCAGGGGAGAACTCTAAGGTGGGAACCCCAAGGCAGGAAGTCCCCCCAGTATTTATACCCTTCCTAGACAAAGAGCTGAGTTACCACTGCCTAGGCGCAAAGAGCACAGCCAATCCCCAGCCGATTCCAGCATGGGCACAGCACAGGGCACCCCTTGTGCCGGAAGGGCCCTGTGCTCCTCCCCTTCATGCCTGCAGGGCAGGGGTGGGGAAAACAGGTTTTTCATGCCTTTTCCTCTCCCATTCAAACCATAGAGGGAGAGGAATTTTGGGATGTACAAGACTCCAGGACAAGCAGACACCTACACATTTGCATAATCTAGGCGAGTACAGACCAGTCTTTTACATACATCACACCTTGTTTTTATCCTTAGCCAGATGTCCCACTATCTTTCCTCCCCCATGGGAGGCATCCTGAAGTTGTGGGACAGAAGGTCAAATGCTCACACACTGCTTGTTATTATTCCCTCTCACATTCCTATATTTACTCAAAAAAAAAAAGAAAAGGAAAAAAAAAAAAAGCTTCTTTCTTGCAACACTCAGTGTTTATGAAGTGTCAGTTCCCTAGAACAAGCTCTGCTACTTTGTTGCTGGGCTAATTATTTGCCATCATGTTGAAAATAAGGAGTCTTCCTTATTAAAAATAAATGAGGTTTGTCATTGACTTCTGTTTGCTGAGCAAAGAGATCCTATCATTGTATTGTTCACCAAGAAGAACATATGCTTTGTTGAGAGTTGATTTTTATTAGCCTGTAGCAGCTAAGAAACATCAAAAGCTCTGTTCTTGAAGCTGGAAAAGTTGTTTCTTTAAATAATAGGTTTATGTAGGTCTAATAGAATATTTAGAAGCAGTGAAAAAAAAATAGAGCAAATTACTTTTAGGTCTCTTTTTCAAAATCCCATAGGCATAGAATCATAGAATCAACCAGGTTGGAAGAGACCTCCAAGATCATCCAGTCCAACCTAGCACCCAGCCCTATGCAGTCAACCAGACCATGGCACTAAGTGCCTCATCCAGGCTTTTTTTCAACACCTTCAGGGACGGTGACTGCACCACCTCCCTGGGCAGCCCATTCCAATGCCAATCACTCTCTCTGGCAAGAACTTCCTCCTAACATCCAGCCTGGACCTCCCCTGGCACAACTTGAGACTGTGTCCCCTTGTTCTGTTGCTGGTTGCCTGGCAGAAGAGATCAACCTCACCTGGCTGCAACCTCCCTTCAGGTAGTTGTAGACAGCAATGAGCTCTGCCCTGATCCTCCTCTTCTGCAGGCTGCACACCCCCAGCTCACTCAGCCTCTCCTCACAGGGCTGTGCTCCAGGCCCCTCACCAGCTTTGTCGCCCTTCTCTGGACACATTCCAGTACTTCAACAACTCTCTTGAATTGAGAGGCCCAGAACTGGACACAGAACTCAAGGTGTGGCCTGACCAGTGCTGATCACAGGGGCAGAATAACTTTCCTTGTCCTACTGGCCACACTGTTCCTGATCCAGGCCAGCAAGTCTGATGGATATTACCCTTTCACCACCTTTACCAGTGACAGGTTTTCCACTTCAGGAACAGATTCAGAGGTGAACTTCCACAGATAGCACATGATTTCTTATTTCAAGCCCTGGTAGGAGTTATGAACTTCGTATCCTAATATGTAAAAGTAGGTATTTGAAGTGTGTAGATGAAGACAATAATATAAATGCAATTTTGAATCTGATCTATGCAAATTCATAGATTAAGAAGCAATTCTACTCTGCTGAAGGACACCAGCCTCAGTAGGGTACTTCAGGATGGAGGAATTGGGTTAGTGTCATAGCCGTAAACTATACTAGCTGGAAAAAGGTAAACCCTCCTGTTTTCTTAGTTCTGACTAGGTGGATTTTTTTCCTCAAAAATAATTTTGCTTGTTAATAAAGACTTAGAAACACTGGAAAATCAGTTTATTTTTTACTGTGTTTGATACTTATGGAACCTGAAGTTCAGAGTGTAAAGGCACATTTGGAAGGTTTCAAAATACAGGAAGAGAGGCTTCATCCTGTCTTTCCAGTTGTGAATAAGGACAGGTGGTACAGAGATTCAAGTGGGATTTGAGAATTATGAATGCTGAGAGGTCATTAATAACTCAATTAATGTCATGAGTCATGGCTGGACAATTGAGTTACTGTTGCGGACCTTCCCCTCTTAATTGCATCAGTTGCTTCCACCCACGTTAGCAGCGTCTGCATCTCCAGCTATTGAAGAATAGTTAAGTTTTCCATTTGAAATGCAGATAAATGATGGTAGACATCCCCTTTTGGCACGTTCCATCAGATTATCTGCCTATTTTTGAGAAGCCAGCTGCAGAGAGTATTAACAGTAGTCTCCTTATATGCTCTTGAAAGTGAGGGAATTTATAATTTGAATGAAGCGTCAGGGTTTTTTTCTTCTTTCACAGTCCCTGTGTTTCGTTGGGCTGTTAGAAAGTTACAACGTCCTGAAGGTTAGTATCAGGTTGTGCTAGTTTGAGCCTAGCTAGAATGTTTTGGTGAGAAGGACTGGATCATAGGCTGTGAAGTGAAAACAATGGTGAGGTCTACTTCCCTCATGGTCTTGCTGAGATGTGTAGAAAAGGAAAAGCAAAACATAGATAAAAGACACTTGCTCACTTCACTCTGGGCTTTGCTCTGGGCTCTTTGCCTGTTGGGGAGCTGGGGCTGCTGGCTCAGCTCCATCTTGCTTTCTAACCTCAACCTCCATTTGCTTTTGGCTGATTCACCTTTGCTTCTTAATCCCACTGGCCAAACCTCCATTCTTCCTTGGGACTGGGGTAAGGTTGAGAGGGGTAGGGGGAAGGTGAGGGGGTGGTTGAGAGCCCCTCCTGGGGACTCAGTTTTCTGGGAGGGGAGTTGTGTTTCTGTATTACCTTTTACCTTGTCTATTTCTGTCTATAACTGTATATACTGTAACTATCTGCTTGTACATTGTGCCAGCTGTAAATATAAGCTTCATTCATATTTCCAGAGCCAGCTGAGTCTAGCCTGGGTGATTTCTAAAGTTGGGGGGGGGGGGGAGCAGGGGACACCCAAACCACCACACACTAAAAATCGTTTTAGTGTCAAATATATCTTTTTTGTTCATAGTTGCATGCTTCTTTGATAGCAAGAAGGCAGATGATTAACTGCGACTCGTGCTGAGAGCAGTTCTATTTTAAGGAAATAGAGGAAGAATTATTTCCATTTCTCAAAACAACTTTTACATTCTTCGTCTTTGCATGTTAATAACTTTTAAATTCTTACTCTGCTACTTTACATAACTAAGAATAATATTATGAGGACGATTTAAGATTTCTTAACTATTCAGTGTTTTTTCAGAGGACCTTTCAGCAGTCCTGTCACTTCACCATACTGCATGTGACACATGCCACCTCCTGGACCTTGTCTGTATTGCCACTTGCTCAAATAGCCTTTAGAAGAAGTGGAAAGTGGTGTGCCCCAAGAATCAGTGCTGGGTCCAGTCCTGCTTAGTATCATCATTAATGATCTGCATGAGGGGATTGAGTCCAGCATCAGTAAGTTTGCAGATGACACCAAGCTGGGAGCATGTGTCAACCTGTGAGAGGGCAGGAGGGCTCCGCAAAGGGACCTGGACAGGCTGGATAGATGACATGGTCCAGTGCCAGATTTAACAAGGCCAAGTGTCAGGCTCTGCACTTCAGCCACGACAACCCCAGGCAGCGCTACAGGCTGGGGACAGAGAGGTTGGGAGCAGCCAGGCAGAGAGGGACCTGGGGGTGCTGGTAGAGAGTAGCTGAAGATGAGCCAGCAGTGTGCCCAGGTGGGCAGGAGAGCCAATGGCATCCTGGCCTGGATCAGGAACAGTGTGGCCAGTAGGACAAGGGAAGTTATTCTGCTCCTGTACTCAGCACTGGTCAGGTCACACCTTGAGTGCTGTGTCCAGTTCTGGGCTCCTCAGTTCAAGAGAGATGTTGAGATGCTGGAAGATGTCCAGATGAAGCTGGTGAGGGGCCTGGAGCACAGCCCTGTGAGGAGAGGTTGAGGGAGCTGGGGGTGTTCAGCCTGCAGAAGAGGAGGCTCAGGGGTGACCTCATTGCTGTCTGCAACTACCTGAAGGGAGGTTGTAGCCAGGTGGGGTTGGTCTCTTCTCCCAGGCAACCAGTGACAGAATGAGGGGACATAGTCTCGAGTTGTGCTGGGGGAGGTTCAGGCTGGATGTTAGGAGAAAGTTGTTGGCAGAGAGAGTGATTGGCATTGGAATGGGCTGCCCAGGGAGGTGGTGGAGTCACCGTCGCTGGAAGTGTTCAAGAAAAGCCTGGATGGGGCACTTGGTGCCATGGTATAGTTGATTGGCTAGGGCTGGGTGCTAGGTTTGAGTGGATGATCTTGGAGGTCTCTTCCAACCTTGTTAATTCTATTCTATTCTTCACAGGCCTGTGTTGGCATTGGAAAATTCTTGCTACCCTTGTTTTGCTTCTCAGTCTCATGCCTATAAAATGATCACTTGCTGCCTTGCTGACTCAAAATAACAAGGAAGGTTGTTTTCTTATGTGCAAGGATACTTGGATCTGGTTTTGAAATGCTGCTGCTAGCTAACTATGGCTTGCAGATTAGTAAACTAAAAAAATACAGGTTTCCTAGCCCAGTGATGTAACTAAGATCTCTCCTTGTTCAGCCTTTTTTCTTATTTTCATTTGTTGTTATTAACTGGCTTAATTTCCCCTTTTGTCTGTTCTCTATTATGAGCTCTTCTCTTTAATAAGATTTGACATCTAAAAGAGGATTTTATACACAAATTATATGACAGCTTAAAGGTAATTGGAAGTTGAGCTTGAGCTTTTTCAGGTCTGATGGGTAGTGAGGAGGCAGTCTGGAGGCAAAACTTGTGGCTCACCATGAGACAGCAGAAATGCATGAAAATGATGTCAATTCTCAAAGCTGTCCCTTCAGATATTCTTTCTCCAACTGCTCTTTTTCTCTAGGATATGCTCTGTGCAGGCCGTCAGAATCCTCATGGCAGCCAGAAATTGCTTCTTTTAAACCTTTTCCAAAGTATGTCTTCCCTGGGGAGTTTCAGCTTCCAGTTCCAAAGACAAAATGTTGTGAGTTTGTTTTTTTTCTCAGTTCCCTAGTGGCCGAGTGCTGGCTGATGAGCTGAAGGGTTTTTACACCCTGTTAACTGCAAAAGAGAGGAAAATACCTCTGGCCTTGAGATTTGCCTAAATGAACTCAGCTTAATTTTATTTTTTTAAATGCAAAATAGGAAGCTACTGAAAGAGCAATGCCTTAAAGCCAAACTCTAGGTGACTCTCTTTGGTTAACCTTTTAAAGCATCTAGATGTACATTCTGAATAAGAAATGGAAGGAGAAAGATGTAAAACTATATGCTAAAGAATAGTAGCTTCAAAATGATTGGTATGTAAGTGGAGCAGAACAAGTAAACCCTAGGATAAAGCTGCACTCGATACTCAGCAGTTCATTTCAGGCCACACAGTCAAAGTCAGTGCACTCAGGGAGATTCTAACCTGTGTCTCCATGAAAATTAAGCACTGTTCCATGAACATGGAACTGAAGCAAATATCAGAAGGCAAATCAGTATTCAGGTCAGATCACAAAACACATCTAAGACCAAATATTAATATAAGTTTCTGCAGTACAACTTCAGTTGTGTGCTCCCTGGGGAAATGCTTCCCTGCTCAGTCTTTGGGTAGATTTTTTGCACTTTAATTTAAGCAGAAGGTAAAAGATCTTAACTGAACAGAAAACTCTGGGGCGCATCTCACCTTTCTAACATGCAATTAATTTATGTGTCTGCTTCTCAAATGCAGGAGTTGGTTTGAGTGTGTGTTTTCCAGGAGGCTCAGTTGCATTCTTCACTCAAATGCAAAACAGAATTCATCCCAAAAGATGTTAGCCAAGAGATGTGCAGTCATGAAATGTAAACAGTTTGAAATACAGAAGTTAGAGGTGAAAACAACAGCATGTCAATTCTCAAACCACATAAGTAATTTGACCATCTCAGGGGGGTGAAACTATCAACTCAGAGTTGTATTTTGAAATCCTCTGGAATGAAAAGACAACTTCTGGAAACATCTCACACCTCAAAACCTGTTCTCAGAGGAGTAGCCAGTAAAGATATTATTATATACAATCGACTCACTTGCCACTAACACTTTTGATGTACCACATTAAAGCAAGCATATGGAATTAGGTTCACTTTCATGTTATATTTAACTGGTATTTGTTTTAATGGGAATGCTTTCCTTCTTACTCTGTCAAAGTTGAAGGAGTCCATGTTTGTCTTCTCTTTAACTCTTTCTCCACATTGCAAGCAGCAGAAGAGGTTTGAGTTACAACTCAGTATCATATAATAAATCACTTACAGTTAATTTTTTTTTGTAAATATTTGCTACACTCTAAGCTCTTCTTATTTAATGGCTTGATGGAAAGGAGTGTTGGGATTTTGTTTGTGGAAATGTGCACCAGGAGAGAAATGAATAAGGGCCAGAATATTGCTAGTGGACATTAAACACTAGCTGCTAAAACCTGGTGTTTTGTTTTGCTGTGTCTGAATTACATGTAGCACCAGAGGCATAGATTTACCTGATGTCATTCAGATGAAAATGTCAAGGTAAAGCCAGCTGAGATTTCTTGATGCAAGGAACACACAATTATCAGTCACACAGAACTAGACTGTGTTCACAGGAATAGATCCCTTCACTGAGGATTGACTAGAATGCTGCCTTTGGCATGAATGCTAGTAAGAGCTTTGAACAAAAGTGAAGAAAAGAACTCATGTAAGTCTCCTTTCTTATTTTGAATAAGTAGAAAGGTAATAATCAGACAAACAGCATTAAAGAGAGGTGGGCCCAAGCCAACCTCATGAATTCAACAAGAGCAAGTGCAAGGTCCTGCATCTGGGTTGAAGCAATCCCAAACACCAATATAGCCTGGGCAGTGACTGGCTTGAGAGCAGCCCTGAGGAGAGGGACTTGGGGGTGCTGGTGGATGAGAAGCTCAGTATGAGCTGTCAGTGTGCTCTGGCAGTTGAGAGACAACCAGATCCTGGGCTGCAGCAAGAGAAGTGTGGCCAGCAGGGTGAAGGAAGTGATCCTCCCCCTCTACTCCAGACTGGTGAGACCTCACCTGGAGTACTGCATGCAATTCTGGAGCCACCATTACAAGAGGGATATGGATGTGCTGGAAGGTGTCCAGAGAAGGGCCATGAGGATGATCAGAGGGCTGGAGCTGCTCTGCTGTGAGAAGAGACTGAGAGAGTTGGAACTATTCAGTCTTGAAAGGAAAAGGCTCTGACCTTATTGTGGCCTTTCAGTATCTGAAGGGGGCCTACAAGAAAGCTGGGGAGGGACTTCTCAGGCTGTCAGGTAGTGATAGGACTGGGGGGAATGGAGCAAAGCTAGAAATGGGTAGATTCAGACTGGATGTTAGGAAGAAGTTCTTCAGCATGAGGGTGGTGAGACCCTGGAAGGGGTTGCCCAGGGAGGTGGAGGGAGCCTCATCCCTGTAAGTTTTTAAGGCCAGGCTGGATGGGGCTCTAGACAGCCTGATCTAGTGTGAGGTGTCCCTGCCCATGGCAGGGGGGTTGAAACTAGGTGATCCTTGTGGTCCTGTTAAGGAGGGGTTGGAATCTGGGTTATGAGTGAATTGTAATGAGGCCAATGTAAAAAATTATTAAATATTTATTAATAATACAAAGAAAACTTCCCCAAACTTATTTACAATTAACACAGATTCTATGATGTGGTTGGTAGAACTGTTTTTGCAGAATGTCTCTATACAGTCAAATTAAATGATTTAGGAACAGTCTTTAGGAAGGTTTATAACTAGAGAGGCTTGCAGCGCAAACTGCCACTGAAAGGTTAAGCATAAATTTTACCAACTTGAGTAAAGAGAGTTAGGTTGAGTAAAGAGTTCAGGTACTCAGTGGTCAAAAGTCTCNACTGTATTCAGGCTTAATCAGGCAGGGTCAGGGCTGCCAGTTGTAGGCAAGGCCCCGCTTAGGCGCGATACAAAGTGTGGTGGCACACAGAGGCAGAAAGGCAAACGGGTAGCGAACCAAACAAAGGCAGCAGCAGCAAACAAGCAGTTTGCAGGGTTTGAAGCATTTTGGCGAGCGTCTCTGAGCAATAGCAACAGACAAAACCATCCTTGGAACCAATCATGAGTTATTTCTCCAACAAAGGAAGATGCACAGGCCTGGGATCCTGACCTGTGTTTGTCACAAACAAAGCAAGCTGCAAAACAAGGCCAAATATGGAGTCTGTGATAGACTGAGCAGCACCAAAGCTTTTGTCTGCTTTCCTGCTTCTTCTACCTGGGAAGAAGAAGCGGGAAAATGGAGGCCAAGATGGGTATTCGGACAGGTGTTTAGGGCATGTAGTGGTTTGGGTGTTGCCTGCCCCCCCACACTTTAGAAATCACCCAGACTATACTCAGCTGGCTCTGGAAATATGAATGAAGTTTATATTTACAGCTACCACAATGTACAAGCAGATATTTACAGTGTATACAGTTATAGACAGAAATAGACAAGGTAAAAGGTAATACAGAAACACAACAGCCCTCCCAGAAACCTGAGTCCTCAGGAGCGGCTCCCAACCACCCTTCCACTTTCTCCCACCCCTCTCAACCTTACCCCAGTCCCAAGGAAGAATGGGGGTTCGGGCAGGGCGTTAGGAAGCAAAGTGGATTAATCAGAGAGATGGCAGAGAGGCTAGAGAGAGAAATGCAGCTCTGAGCTCCCAAGCAGAAGTGACCTATCTATGTTTGGATTCTTGTTCTTATTCCTCTCAGCAAGCCTATGAGTAAAGTAGATATCACCCTTGTTTTCTCTTTCACAGCCTGTAATCTAGTTCTTCTCACCAAAACATTCTAGGTAGCTTCAAACTAGCACAGGACATGTGATGGAGATGTGTTCTAGGCATAATTTGGACCTTCTGCCATAGGTCCCTTCCAACCCTGATTGATTCTACAATTCTATACACTTGACAGCAACTGCAGCAAAGGCAAAAAAAATAAATGCAAGGAAATTGATGAGGTTTTTCAGGAAAATGATACAGTGCTCCATAAATCACAGCCCTAAGGCTTGTGCCTAAGTCTGAAAAATAAGGGAGTTACTCTACACTTTGAAACTGGGTGTTGCTGGTTGGACTGAAATATGGTTGAGTGGCACAGACAGTGAAGGATTCATTGCATGATATTTATGTTACAGACAACAGAACATGTAGATAAAACAATATTTTTTTTAATCAATATCACTCACATGAAAGAGTTTGAAATGAAATAAGGCCAAGATACAAATTTTAGTGTAGCATATGGTATCTTTAAAGCTGTTAGAGAAGGAAGTACTTCTGAAAAATGGATCAGCATGGAAGATCAGTCCCTAGTTAGAAATTCGAGAACAAAGATTACCAAAAAGGCAGAGTGCTGTTTTCACTGCAGTGGTTTTGCCAATGAACCAGCAAAAAGAGATTTTTTTGTGTTTGCTATTGGTAAGTCATGAAGACATTTTAGGGGACCTGTTGGCAGAAAGTGTTCCTGGACAATATGGTCACCCATCGATGCTGTTTAAGTGCAGTGTAGATTTATAGCAGCTTTCCTTTTTAACAGGGTTCATTTTGAGGATTTAAGGAAGCTTCCCAGCAAGGTCAGCTCTATTTTGGAGCTGGAGAACTTGGGGGTTTTTAAGGCAAAAGTGCAAAAGGATTTAGAACTTTTACCCACAAAAAAAAAGAAGAAAAAGGCTTTGTGCCTTAACTGGATAATTTGATAGTTCAAAAGGGTTTCTAGATATACAGACAACTCAGAATTGAGCAGGCAGTAATGAAAGTCCATTTTTGAAAGCCAGAAAGTACTGTGAAAAAATAAGCTTCCTGAAGTGAATCCGAGTTAAGCATTTTTCAAAAGCCTGCAAGAGATTGTGGTAGGTCCTTTAGTCACATGAAAAGAGGAGAAAGATTGTTACACCATGACTGCAACATCAAGATTAAAGGTAAAGTCAAGGTGACCTGATGACTAAGTGAATACTCTGAGTTGTTTTTATTAAGGATATTGATGTTGAACAGGGGACTAAATAGTCAGAATGTAAATCACCACATCCAAGAGGCAATGAGGTGTGTGTTTACATAAATGGACTAAAATTTTTTTGGTCATAACATACAAGAAAAAGAAGTCTGACATGTATGAAATTGAAGGCCAAGAGCTTTAGTGACTGTCAAACTAGGGATAGTACTGGGTGAAGAGAGAGTAGCACTGTTCTGCAAACAGATTATAGGAAAAAAAATATTCCAAGAAGATATAAAACTTTCTAAAATACTTCGATATGCTTCAGAAGAAAGGTAGATGAACAGTGAGATAGGAAGTGACATAGATTTAACAAAGGTAGGATATACCTCCTTGTCTTGACAAGAAAGTTCTCCCTCTTGTTGGAAAAAAATGAGATCTCAAAAAGTCAGTAATATTCAACTGGGATAGTATTTATTAAGGTAGAGAAAGTAAGAATTGATACATCATTAGAAAGATGTGTAAGGAACATGAATAAGGAAATCCCAAACTAGTGCTGGAGATAAGATGCTTTTACACTTGCTCTAAGATAGTTTTAGAGGCAGATCACATTTAACATTCTCATTAACAAATGTGGCACTACAAAGTTTTTGCCAGTGGCGTTTCCAGATTGCAAACTTGAGATTCATCATCAAAGGAGGATCAAAACATCAGTAAAGAGTCTCTGAGGTCCATAAAGTTGCATAAACTGAGGAAAAGCTAGAATCTGGCTTGTTTAGTGACTCTGTGTTTGTAATATATATGATGCTTCACCTGAAAATAACAGAAGAGGAAGTGGTACCTGTTCATCATAAGATGAATATGATCTCTTTCTGAATATGAGCCAGCAGTTTGCCCAGGTGGCCAGGAGAGCCAATGGCATCCTGGCCTGGATCAGGAACAGTGTGGCCAGTAGGACAAGGGAGGTAATTCTGCCGCTGTACTCAGGCCACACCTTGAGTGCTGTGTCCAATTCTGGGCCCCTCAATTCAAAAGAGATGTTGATGTGCTGGAAGGTGTCTAGAGTAGGATGACGAAGCTGGTGAGGGGCCTGGAGCACAGCCCTGTGAGAAGAGGCTGAGGGAGCTGGGGGTGTGCATCCTGGAGAAGAGGAAGCCCAGGGCAGACCTCATTGCTGTCTACAACTACTTGAAGGGAGGTTGTAGTCGGGTAGGGTTGGTCTCTTTTGTCAGGCAACCAGCAACAGAACAAGGGGACACAGCCTCAAGTTGTGCCAGGGGAGGTCCAGGCTGGATGTTAGGAGGAAGTTGTTGCCAGAGAGAGTGATTGGCATTGGAATGGGCTGCCCAGGGAGGTGGTGGAGTCACCATCCCTGGAAGTGTTCAAGCAAAGCCTGGATGAGGCACTTAGTGCCATGGTGTAGTTGATTGGCTAGGGCTGGGTGCTAGGTTGGACTGCATGATCTTGGCCGTCTCTTCCAACTTGGTCGACTCTATGATTCTGTGATCTCCAAGTGTATTTAAAAGCCAAATGTGATCCTATACTTGCTGAACAATGTTCAATGTAAAAACAATGGCAGGAGACCTTTCCTACCTCTGGTTTTGGTTAGGGGTCATCCAGGATATTGTTCTTAGTCGTGGCCTTCATAGCAGTGACAGATTAATGTAAGCATACTGGAATACAAATAGAGGGTTTCTATGATGGTCAGGAGGAAGTTCAAGTTGTTGTATGTATTCCATGAGAGCTTGCCTGGCCAGGTGAATCAGAAGTTGTGAGAGGATATGATTTCTCTTTATAAATGCATTGTGTATGATGGAGACAAATATTATTTCCTGTTGCCCTCAGCAATAGCTGATAATAACAGGATAAAACTTAGCAAGAGAGGCAAATACCAGGAAGCTGATAAATCCCATCTCAGAGCCGTGTAACTCAACTGGAAAAAATCCTAACATCAAATGCAAAGAAGGATTTCATCCTGTGGAAATGAAAAGTAAAACCACCTCATTTTTCAGTCTTACCTGCATTTTTTTTTCCTTTTTATCCTCATCTCTTCCTTTCTTTTATCAAATAAATTGTTATGGTGTTACAGTATACATTTCAATATGGTGAGTGTTCGTAACAGCATAAGAACAAAGATGACTAAACACAACTGACTCATAACAAAATGTGGCAGGAAGGGAGGGAATCACAATATAAGGTCATGGGTTAGACTCCAAGCAAAAATATTCTTCCCACCACCCTGCTGCAGCTACATATTTGAGGCATTAGCCTAACCTATTAAAAAATCCAGATATTTTCACTTAAAATCTTAAATGGGTCCAATAAAAAGTCATCAGTTGATAGTTTGTCCCCTAAACCTTCATTACTTGTTTTTTCTGAGCCATCATTACTGCATTCCAGTGCTACTGTACTTTGTTCCTTGTGGTAGGTTTAGGACAAACTGTCCTAACACAGGGATGAAAGTCCTCCACAGAATAGAAAGTCCCAGGTGGATGTGCAGTCTGTCTCAGAGAGAGGCCCAGGCAGATAACACCAAGCTGTGTGGCGCAGCTGACTTGCTGGAGGGCAGGGATGCCATCCAGAGGGACCTGGACAGGCTGGAGAGGTGGGCTCAGGCCAACCTCATGATGTTTAACAAGGCCAAGTGTAAGGTCCTGCACCTGGGTCGGTGCAATCCCAGGCACAGATACAGGCTGGGTGGTGAATGGCTGAGAGCAGCCCTGAGGAGAAGGACCTGGGGGTCTGGGTCGACGAAAAGCTCAACATGAGCCTGCAGTGTGCACATGCAGCCCAGACAGCAACCCTGTGCTGGGCTGCATCAAGAGCAGTGTGGCCAGCAGGGCAAGGGAGGGGATTCTCCCCCTTTACTCTGCTCTCCTCAGACCCCACCTGGAGTACTGTGTGCAGTTCTGGAGCCCCCAGCACAAGAAGGACATGGAACTGCTGGAGCCGGTCCAGAGGAGAGCCACGAAGATGCTCAGAGGGCTGCAGCAGCTCTGCTATGAGGACAGGCTGAGAGAGTTGGGGCTCTGCAGCCTGGAGAAGAGAAGGCTTCGAGGAGACCTTAGAGTGGCTTTGCAGTATCTGAAGGGAGCCTACAGGAAGGCTGGGGAGGGACTATTGACAAGGTCTGGGAATGTCAGGACGAGGGGGAATGGGTTTAAGCTGGAAGAGGGGAGATTTAGACTGGATGTTAGGAGGAAGTTCTTTCCAGTGAGGGTGGTGAGACACTGGAACAGGTTGCCCAGGGAGGTTGTGGCTGCTCCCTCCCTGGAGGCGTTTAAGGCCAGGCTGGATGAGGCCTTGAGCAGCCTGCTCTAGTGGGAGGTGTCTCTGCCTATGGGGGAGCTGGATGATCCTTGAGGTCCCTTCCAACCTAAACCATTCTATGATTCTATGATTCCCTGTTTCTGTATCTCCCTATATAAAGGAGCAGACTGCCCAAGAACTCCCTCTTTCTCCCCATTCTCTTCTCCGAGCACATGTGGCAGCTGTTATCTTTTGGCTTGTGGGCAAGAGCAGCCTTCTGTGGCTTTGGCTGCCAAGCTATATTTTAGCTACGTGTTGTGGAAATTAATAACTGGTTATGAATTATGAATATTAATCTATGTATGATTATTACTTTTTAATATTCAAAAATTCAGGAAAATTCCCTGGAGATTCTCTGGGTTTTCGTTCGACAGGAAGTAGTTGCACAGAGGGTATTTATAAAACACAGAATCAAACAGTTTAAACAATCAGAATTTAGGAAAAACAGGAATTCTAAACCAGGAAAATTCTACCTCTGCTTATGGAGCCTTAGCATTAACTCCATCAGATGTACTCACGGCACTTTGGTCCCATAGTAAGTCTCCCGTGCAAAGATGCTTCCAAAACTTGTGATAATGATTGCGAGGTAAAATATTAAGTATTCCAGGCAGAGGGAAGAAGAGAAGAGCTGAGCTGCTGCTGCTGCTGAGTTAGGGCAAGCTGCACACAGGCGGCCGCCGTGATTCCCAGTTGATGAGCCGTGAATGGGGTGCTGCTCTTGGTGGAGAGTCAGTGCAGAAAGGCTCACTGCAGAGAGGTGGTCTCTAAATCACCCCCCATTAGATACATCATTGTGAAAATGAAACTGGCCAGTAGGCACCGGCATCATTCTTCTGGCCAATGAGTTCAAAGCCTTGTGCCTTGTGTGAGCACACAGGCACCTTGAGACCCCTGACACATGGTGCTAAGCCCCTAGCCCTCAAGGCTTTGCTAGGGACAAACCCTTATTGTTTGCTTATCTAACTCCACTCCTGGGCCAGCAACAGGAGGAGGAGAGCAAGGGTTAAACCAGCCTGGCAAGATTTATGCCCTACCAGGACACTATGCCATTAAGGCCTACCAAGCCTGCCCTAGGGCGGGATGTGAGGCCTGATCTGAGGCCTCCTGAGCCTGCTCTGGGTGGGACATTGAGGCCTGGTAGGCCTGTCAGAGTGCAGGGAGGCAGCTTGGCTTACTGAGGCTGAACGTGGGGGGAAAGGTTTAGCCCTGGTTGTTGAGGCCTACTGGGGCCTGGTATATATCCTTTGTGCTTTTATGTCTTTTGTACTTTTTGTATACTTCAGTAAATAGTATTTTTCATCTAACCTGCAATTCTGTGTAAGTGGTTTTTAATTTTACTCCTCTGGGGTAAAATACTTTTCTGTCCTTTCACTCTGGGCAGCTGATGGCTCAAATCAGGGCATCTTGTCAGTATGTTGTCCTGCACTTCCACTCTGCTTTATTTCCTTTCCTGACCTAATTCACAGGCTCACAGGATGTTAGGGGTTGGAAGGGACCAAAGGAGATCAGCGAGTTCAACCCCCCTGTCAGAGTAGGACCATACAATCTAGCACAGATCACAGAGAAACACATCCAGACAGGCCTTGAAAGTCTCCAGGGAAGGAGACTCCACAACGTCTCTGGGGAGCCTGTTCCAGTGCTCTGGGACCCTTACAGTCAAGAACGTCTGCCCTTGTGTTGAGCTGGAACCTTCTGTGCTGCAGCTTCCATCCATTGCTTCTTGTCCTATCCCAGAGACCAGTGAGCAGAGCCTGTCCCCCTGCTCCTGACCCCCAGCCCTCAGATGGTTATAAACATTGATTAAATCCCCTCTCAGTCTTCTCCAGACTAAGCAGCCCCAGGTCCCTCAGTCTCTTATCAGGCAGTGCTCCAGTCCCCAGTGATCTTTTTTTGCCCTCTGCTGGATCCTCTCCAGCAGATCACTGTCCCTCTTCAACTGGGAAGCCCAAAACTGAACACAGTATTCAAGATGAGGTCTCACCAGGGCAGAGTAGAAGGGAAGGAGAACTTCCCTTGATCTGCTGGACACACTCTTCTTAATACACTCCAGGACCCTATTGGCCTTATTGGCCCCAGGGCACATTGCTGTGCCATGGTTAACTTGTTATCCACCATCACTCCCAGGTCCCTCTCCACAGGGCTGCTCTCCAGCAGATCACCTCCCAGCCTGTCCTGGTGCCGTTTATTACTGTTCCTCAGGTGCAGGACTCCGCATTTGTCCTTGTTGAACCTCATTTGGTTCCTCTGTGCCCAGCACAGAGGATGAATGGAATTCAGGATGAGTGGATGAATCTAAGCTTAGTGGATTTTTGCTTTGCATTGATGTGGATTCTGGCAGCTATTTCCATCTTATTTGAAATAACTTGGCTTTATTCTCATTTGGATTTTCTGTCTTGGCATGGCTATTGTACTATTATACTGGTCAGCTGATTTCCAAATCAAACGGCTTATGAAATAGCTGAAGTAAAGTACGCTTACAGTGCTGAACTACTTTGTACTGTGCAATGAAAGTGGGAATCAATTACTGCTCCTGAAGACTCCTTTGTTTTGGGAGTAGTTGTTATTTGCACTGTAATTATTATAAAGCAAAGTAAAAGTTTTGGAATGTTGGATGTTTTTAACTGGGCGTTGGTTAACAAAAAAGAGACTTGCACGGCAGCAACCTCAGCTTCCCAGGGTTATTCTGGTTTGGCATTCAGATTTCACTGACATTCCCAGCGAGACCATTTCTGAGGATCCTAGAAGTAGTCAGTGTTCTTCCTATCTAAGTATGTTATTAATATCTGAGTGTTGCTGCTTCTGAACATTGAAGCATCCAGCTGAGGACAGCCAGGACTAGCAGTTCATTTCCATCTTAGCACCCATCTAAATCCCAGCAGGGGAAAATCCAGAGGAGACAAGAAAGAGCTTGAATGAAGCTGTGCAGACAGGGTGCTTGAAGGAGAGGTACAGAGAGGGCAGCACTGCAGTGCTTTTGCTCTCTGGGCTTTTTGGTGCTACCATCCAGTGGAAGTCTCATGTAAAATGCATAGTGTTTCCAGGGAGTTAGGTCTCTCCTCATAGTCGCTTGTCCTAACCATGGAGTCAGTTTTCATTTGATCTGCTCTTCAGATGGTCTTGCCTGCAGAGAAGCAGAAGTGGGCTGAAGCAGAGAGTGCTGTCAGCAAGCACTTCTGCTGGTGACCCAGTAGTTTCAAATAGTGCTGTTACAGATCTGCTTTCACTGCTGTGCAAACTGAGCACATCTAAAGCCTAGACCTTCCCACTTCAGGGGTGAAATAAGAACCTTTTGCCACAGTATTGACTCTGTTTTGAAGAGGTCTTCCAGTGTGACAGGAGTGCAACTTACGTGCTTGTTTGGCTGAATGTTGACAGGAAGGAAGCAAAGGGTGCAGGGAGGCACTCGTCCTCTCAGGGAGGGGGCTCTGGAGCAGCTATACACAAAGATGCGTGGTGACAGGATGGAGAGCTCCCATGCCAGCAAATAGGCTCTGGAAACAGGAGTTTGCTGTAAGACTAAATGGGTTTTAAATCCTTAAACCATGAGATAGTCCTTCCACTTTTTTTTGTGCCTGCACCTGGCCTAAGCCATTCCTATGGTTCCTTTCCCTCCCACCCTCCTCAAGATTAGGAAGTAATGTCACCCTAAACTCTCATGGCTGGTGAACAAGGATGTCATGCCACTAAAATTCACTTCGACTGCTTCCCTGCTGACAAGAGTTGGAGACTGCCTAGTAGTTTGAAATAGAAGAAATGTACATATAAATATTTTCCTCTCCTCGTCCACAGTTTGTTAACTAATGCAACACAGCATTTCATGCCTTAAGCATATGCACACTTTGAAGACAGGGAAGTGATTAGCATCTTCAGTGTTGAGTAAATACAGTGCAGAATGCATCCAAGGAGGCCAACATCTAACAAACTGAGGTCTGTATTCTTCAGGTTAGCTGGATTTCACACAGAATTAAACTGCTCTTATTAAAATCCCCAAAACTCTGTGAATAGCTCTTATTATAGCCTTTTATACAACCTTTAAAATCACAGGCTCACAGGATGTTAGGGATTGGAAGGGACCCAAAGGAGATCATTGAGTCCAACCCCCCTGCCAGAGCAGGACTGCACAATCTAGCACAGATCACAGAGGAACACATCCAGACAGACCTTGAAAGTCTCCAGAGAAGGAGACTTCACATCTCTGGGGAGCCTGTTCCAGTGCTTTATGACCCTTACAGTCAAGAACTTAACCCCTTGTGTTGAGCTGTAACCTCCTGTGATGCAACTTACACCCATTGCTCCTTGTCCTATCCCAGGGAGCAAGTGAGCAGAGCCTGTCCCTCACCTCCTGGCCAGCCCCCAGATGTTTATAAACACTTATTCAATCCCCTCTCAGTCTTCTCCAGACTAAACAGCCCTAGGTCTCTCAGCCTCTCCTCATCAGGCAGTGCTCCAGTCCCCTCATCATCCTCCTAGCCCTCCGCTGGACCCTCTCCAGCAGATCCCTGTCCATCTTAAACTGGGGAGCCAGGGATCTGCTGTATTTTAATACACACAACCAGTTTATGCTATTGTATGACCTTCTTAAAGAGCACTATGGGATTAGTGGCAGTGGGAGGATAGAAGTAAAAGTTAAGATGTGCCAATTAGAAAACAGTTATTTTGTGTACTGCATTTTACCCCCATGCTGGATTTTTAAAGCATGCTAGGTTCCTAGAAGCATAGCTCTGTCCAGTGCTCAGCAATGCAGGTGGTTGTGCGCTCGCTGACGTTCATGTCTTTGCANGGAGATTTAGATTGGATGTTAGGAGGAAGTTCTTTACAGTGAGGGTGGTAAGACACTGGCACAGGTTGCCCAGGGAGGTTGTGGATGCTTCCTCCCTGGAGGAGTTTAAGGCCAGGCTGAGTGAGGCCTTGAGCAAGCTGCTCTAGTGGGAGGTGTCCCTGCCTATGGCAGGGGGTTGGAGCTGGATGATCCTTGAGGTCCCTTCCAACCTAAACCATTCTATGATTCATTCTATGGTATTTTTCATTTGCAGATATTTTTCATGTTGCTTATGTTTCTCTGTGGGAATGACAAAAAAAAAAGGCCTGTCAGAAAACAAAAGGAAATGTGCCCTGAAAGCTTCCTCAAGTGTGTTATTTGTGTAGATGTTTCAAGTAACATAATCTTTTGGCTAGCAATATGTCATAGATGCAGATGTACTTTCATAGAATCACAGAATCAGTCAGG
>WAAF01015799.1:9635-22032 GCA_013400475.1 Tricholaema leucomelas
CTCTTGGCCACCTGGGCACACTGCTGGCTCATCTTCAGCTACTATCCACCGGTACCCCCACGTCCCTTTCTTCCTGGCTGCTCTTCAGCCACTCTGTTCCCAGCCTGTAGCACTGCTTGGGGTTGCTGTGGCCAAAGTGCAGAACCCTGCACTTGGCCTTGTTAACTTTCATCCCATTGGCCTCTGCCCACCCATCCAGTCTGCCTAGGTCCCTCTGCAGGGCCCTCTACCTTTCAACAGGTCAACACCTGCTCCTTGCTTGGTGTCATCTGCAAACTTAGTGACGCTGGACTCAATCCCCTCTTCCAGATCATCAACAAAGATGCTGAACAGGTCTGAGCCCAGCACTGATCCCTGGGGAACACCACTACTGACTGCACTCAAGATGATCTGCTCCATTATCTTGCATGGCACTGAGGCGAAGTTGACAGGTCTGTAATTTCCTAGGTCCTCCTCCCAACCTTTCTTGTGGTTAGGCACCACACTGGCTAGCTTCCAGGCTTTAGGGACCTTTCCAGTGAGCCATAAATGATGGGGAGCGGCTTGGCTAGCTCATCTGCCATCCACTGAGAAAACTCAGTATATCTTATTTAGAAGCACTACATAACACCAGCACTATTTAGCCTGACTGGTAATTCAGTGTATTTTCTGTTAAATCATATATCCTGACAGTTTTTTTAATAGCTGTTTTTCTCACTTAAGTAGGAATTGGCTTCATATTCCCACCATGTTTCACAAAGAATTAATGTTTTTAAAATACAAAACCTTGCAATGTTGCTCGAATTCCCAACTGAAATAAAGACTATTTAATTTAATTTTTTAATGCATACAGAGATTCATCCAGCAGAAACTGGATTGCTGTCAGCAAATGCTTTATAGTTCAGCAGATAAATAACCATCCAGAATTACACTTCAGCTTGAGACAAACAGGAGCTTTAGTCATGGGAAATATGCTTTATCCACTCCCAGCAACATCTTGTCCTTAGAATGTGCGCAGGAAAATAACAGCAAAAAATATTTGTATGAACTGCCATACCTGTCCCCAGTCGCCAGTAACCCAGCGAGGAGGAGGACATCGGCCTAAACTGCAGCGGATACGGACTGGTGGCTTGCTTTCATCTTGGCATTGCGCAGCTGGGAAGGTTTTTAAAAGATCACTGCTTTTGCACAGAACAATTCGGTGTTTGAATCCTGGGCCGCATTTTGGTGTGCACTGAAAAAAAAAAAATATATATATATATATATAAAAATAAATAAAATCTCAGTTAAAAAAATCAATAAAATTATTTGAAACATTATTATATAAAAAAAACACAAGCACACGTTTATGGTCTTATAATTAAACTATAATCACCATTTCCCGGATGTGTTTAGAAACACAACTGTTGCAGAAACCTGATTAGCTTGTCATGGGAACGTGGTCAAGACCCCACAGATAGAGGTGGTGGAGTCGCTGTCCCTGGGGCTGTTCAAGGCAAGGTTGGACGTAGCACTTGGTGCCATGGTCTAGCCTTGAGCTCTGTGGTAAAGGGTTGGACTTGATGACCTGTGAGGTCTCTTCCAACCTTGGTGATACTGTGATACTGTGATCAATGTAATCAAGGCGATGTCACATGGGCTCCAGACGATTCAATGTGAATTATGCCACAGACCTTTACTGGTCATTCAGGTCTCAATATATATCCCCAGGCCATAAGGCACATGCCTACACATTAGCAGAATTAGTCAAGGACAACCCACTCAGCATAAACCACACCTTGTTTTCCTCATTAACGAGGTGTCCGTTATCTATGCTTTCTGAGATAAGGTAGTCAGCTGCTGGTGGCAACCAAGGTCAGCATCTGCCTGTTATTATCCTTTTTCACTTTGCATTCCCACAGTTCCCCCTTTTTGTTTTTAAAAATGAAGGTAGCATTTCTCATCCAATTTGCAGGGCCCTTCCAAAAGGAATAAAAAACACAGCACCCCAAAACATTACTAACAAAGGCCTTGCAGATCAGTGTGATCAAAGCAATACCACATGGACTCCATACGATTCAATGTGAATTATGCCAGAGACCTTTACTGATCATTCAGCTCTCAATATATACCCTCAGGCCATAAGGCACACACCTACACATTAGCATAATTAGTCAAGGACAACCCACTCTGTCAGCATAAACAAACGACGTCTTGTTTTCCTCATTAACGAGGTGTCCGTTATCTATCCCTTCTGAGATAAGGTAGCCAGCAGCTGGTGGGAACCAAGGTCAGCATCAGCCTGTTATTATCCTTCCTCACTTTGCATTCGCACACACAACCAACTTAAGAGGAAAATTGCTTTACTAAATTCAAGGGTTTGTAATTTTAATTTTATAAAAGTACATTTCCTCTGTTACTTATATTTAGACTTTGGTTTTACTATTTACTTATATATAAAACAGCCTTGAGATTAAAATAAAAACACAAAACACTTTGCTGCATAGTAGAATGGTTCACCACACTTAGCACTACTATGAAACAAACTTGAGGGCTCATTTCAGAAATCAAATTACAACTCTGTTCTTAGTATAACCTTAGTACAATCCCCTACAATGCATGCTCTCCTCTCTTTTCTTATTTAAACTTATTTCTGTTTCAAACCATTCTTATTTTTCATGCTTTTATCACTTCTCTGCTCATTGTAACAGTAAGCAGATAATAAAAATTAATTATGATGACCTAATGACCTCCTCTTTCTATTGGTGCCGTCCTCTTTCCTTTTGGCTAATATTAACTGTCACTTACATTAACATAACTGGATAACTGAACCAAATTCAAGACCTTCTCTAAACCAGACCCTCTTTAGCATCTGACCAGGAAATTTTACAAGGAGAGCTTTGGAATTCCCTGTTGGCATGCTGACCTTTCTATGATAACTATAACTGAAGTACGTGAACTGGAATCAGTTTCAGCAAGTATAAACCTTTCACACAAATTATGCTAAACTTGTAAAGAGTGGGACACATTTCACAGGAATGTAGCTGTTGAAAGAAAGTATTATCTGGGAAATAATATTGTGTGGACCTGAAGTAATATTCTAGGTTGTACACCAAAGAGCTTCAGCACATCTGAAGTAGCACATTATACAACTAGGGAGGGCAGAAAAACTCAAAACCCAACACCCAATCAAACAAACAAAAAAAATCACCAAAAACCTAAGACTCATCTCCCAAACTTTACTGTTGTACACCTAATCGTGACAGATCTCTGCCTAAATTAAAGAACTTTTTAAACACTTCCATAGTGCTTAAACACTTCCATATTCCATACAATATAAGGTATTGACACTCCCTCTACATACATAAAAGTACGGATATGTACTTCAGAAAAGGATCTTTAGTAGAATCTGTCCATGGGACTTACCTAAACTAGTTAATATACAATGGACAGGCTCATCTTAAATTGTGTCTCCATTTAGGAGCTCAAACTGGACTGCAAAGAGATGAGTCCTTCATTTAGAGTTCAAAATCCAGAGCTGAAAAAAATGGGTAATAATTGCACTCCATAAAATTTAACCTTTTCCTATCCAGTTCTATCAAGATATTTCCTCCTTATCTACAGTAGTCCAGCAATTAGAATTCTGACAAGAGGGTAGCCAGGTTCAACTGTCTTGTTACTGAAGAATCTCTAACCCCAAATCTTGTGTACTCTAAATAGAGCAGAAAACTACTGGAAGGAGGGGAGTAAGGAAAGATCCCTCTCTGTCTGAACTTCAAAAGGAGTATTTATGCTAAACAGAGACCAAAAGATGAATGACTGTGAATACGTGAGGCCTTCAGTAAAATGATCATAACTCCCCAGTTTTAGTCCGAATTTCATGGAATGTTGCATGTATTTTCTCCTGCAAACAGTTCATACAAAGTACATGGCTTTTAGAAGTAAGTACACCTTCCCAGCCAAGTGCTTAAAAATCACTTGTGCTCAATCTCTTCTTCTCAGTGACTGAGCATTCTGTCAAAACCAAACAGAAGAGTGACAGTGTTGAAAGAATCTTCTCAAAAATGTCAAGCCCATTGTTACTATGTTATTTCACAACCTCCAGAATTTGTTAGCAAATAAACAAGACTTTGAAGATGAAAATTAAAGAGTTTTAGTGTGTCCATTATCTACTCCTGCTTGAAGGCATCTTCTGTGTCTAAGATACTGTTGGGGGAAATCTTCTATCAGCTGTGGGTACCAGAAGACAACAATGTCCCTTAAAACCCCACTGGTTTTGGAGCCATAGTCAAAATTTCACCAAATAAGCTGGCCCCACAGATTATTTGGTCCCCCAATATTAAAGTGAAGTAGGGTAGTAGACTGCTTAATAATACCCTAATAATAATGAATCATAAAAAATTAAAAGCATCAATTAGAATTTAGCAAAATATCTCCAGAGCAAAAACAAGAGAAAATCCCCAAACAAATCAAAAAGAAGTGACTTCCAACAGTAAACTCTTCCAGAAATTTTGACTCACTCCTTATAAGTCATGACTAACAGTAATATGGATGCAAAGTAAATCTGATTGTCTGAGAAGTCTCTTCTCAAGAAATGCTTAGATTATTTTTTGCCAGTTTATTTCATTATCTGGAAAAAAAACACATAAGAATTTAATATTCAGTGGGTAGAATAATTCAGTTAAAGCCCAACTGTTGCAAAGCATGAAAAAAATTATTACAAACTACCAATGCCACAGATGTGCACTGATACAGTCTTCGACTGAACTTCCCCTTCCATTCATCCATTCTTTCATCTCTAAGTCAGATTAATTTTCAAAGGGCTGAAAGATACTGTACCTGTTCAGGAAGGACAGAGATCATTTAATACCTTTTCTGCCTCAATTTTGATGCCCTACTTCTTGTGTGAAATGATGGTCAACAGCGGGGTGAAAAAAATATTGGTTTGCATATAGAACTGAATATGCTTAAAGATTAATTGTGCTATTTCTAGGTTTCGTGAGAACCTGATCCACACTGTAAAAGAAACTGCTGAAAGAAACTGCTTTTCTACAGGTTTCAGCTTTTAGTAGAACTGAGTAAAAAAAATTAAGTCTGTTATCTTCAGCTGAATAAAACTAGAGACAGATCAAAATATAGTCTGAGAATCACTTCAGCCTTTTATGACACTGAACTGTTAACAAAATGGGTATGAATAACAAGAAATTCAGAAAATAAGCAAAAGCATCCACCTGAGGTTTTGGATTTGTTACTAACCCTTCACTCCGCAAGCAGCAACAAAAATGTACCAATATTCAGTGGTCAAAGCTCTTGCCTCCGCTATTACCAATGAACTAACACAGCAAAATTTCCTTACTTCTGACCAATCCAAAGCGACCCACTGTGGAGGACAGGACTGATTATTACAGGACTCTTTTTCAATAGGCCGGTGTGTTAAACAGTTAGTATTGTCCAGTGTCTCTTCCTCAGAAGGTCCAATCTTTCTGATACAGAGAACTGTTCGTGAACGTGCTCCTCCATCACAGGTCTTACTGCATTCTGACCAATCTCCTATAAACCATCTGGGGAGAAAAAGTTAGGAGACTCTGTCAGCACATTCCAAAACCAGAGAAGGTAACTGCACAAACACAGAAACTAAATAGTTTCAATTACTAAACCTAAATCATTTTTAACAATACACACACTCTCACAATGAAATAAAGTAGAAACTTAAGAGTATTGTAACTGAACATTTTAGTTTATGCCTCATTGAAATCATATGCTTCAGTAATAAGAATATTACTTTCTATTTTCCTAGAGCATCAATTTCCAGCCAGGATATAGTAGTTAGAGAGCAGTGTTGAGCCTAACAAAACTGCAGCTGTTTAAGTGGATTTGTTCTGGACCTGCCTAACATTATTTCTCTGAATGCAGCTTGTAGCTGGAAATGTTTGGGTAACACTGCTGTAGGTTACAGCACAAGTTAAAAACCCAGATGGTTGTCTGTCTAGTACCATTACAGTAAACCAATTTGCTCTCAAAACCTGGCATTCTGAGTACTAGGTCTCATTTGATCATGAAACATTTCTGAATGTTTTCATAAACATGGCTGTGAATGTTTCAGGGTTTTTTTTTTCTACCAGTGAATGGTTAATACAGCTCAAATCACTAGGGTCTCTTCACACTGCTGGATAGATGGGCTTGTCTGAATCATCCACGCAAAGGATAAAGGTGAAATCCAGTATGCTATCACATGTTGCCAACATGCCAAAAATGCACAGGTGTGTTAGTCACTGTGGACGTATGCTTGATAGCATAAGATCTGACATATGCTGAAGCCTCTGACACAAAAAAAAAGCTCTGCTATCCTGCCTTGTGTTACAGAGTATGTAATACATTCTAATACAAACCTAGACCAACACAGATGCAAACAAATATGTCATGTCATTCTGTCATTAATTATCAAGGAAAAAAAATAATTATTTTGTGATCCTGCTCCACCAAACATATGCTTTTGCCACAGGAAGAGCTACAGCTCTTCAGAGCATAAGAGAGACTGCAGTGTTAATTTTTAATTGGTACTGTAATTTGCTTGAAGTGCCTTCTTAGGTACCTCTAAAGTTTATACTATACGATGAGGCATAGAATTATGAGAGTAACTGGTATGAGATCTTGAAATCTGGAACTTTCAACATTAGTAATTGAAATGATAAAAAAATGCTGTGAACAAACACAGACTTTGTTGCCGCTCAGGGACATCCAAGAAAATGTAACTGGCGTTGGGATAGAACAAGTAACGTTTTGATAACTTCCAGTATACACCACAAGGAAGGCAGAACTGTGTTAATTGCAGAAGGAAATACCCAGCCATTGTATGTAAAGAATACATTTCACTGGGTGAAAAATCTTTCAGCCAAAAGGGCCAAATTTCTTTGGGTAACTATTTGAATATTTGCCTTCTAGTCTACTTAAAGGAACACAAATCAAGAACCTTTCCTAAAGAGTCTGGTACTTCATATTCACCTTGTGGGGATGATCACAGTGGAGGTAGATCTGAGCTGAACAGCTCTGACATATTCAAGCAGGTCATGATTAATACATACTACTCTCTTTTCAAATTTTGATGACTTGTATTTCATTGTGTTCATCAATGTCCATCCTCTGCTCACAAGTGCCCCACTTTGCGCGTTGGGATTTTTCTTCTTTTAGTTTTTAAAATAACATCAGTACAAAGAATAAAAACTAGTTTTAAATACCTTTTAAAGTGTCAATTTGTTAATAGTTAAGCCACTCAAAGGAGTGGACTAGGGATGCGTTCAGCAAAAAGTAGCTGACCAAACACGACCACTTCCCAAGTTCTGCTCTCAAGTACATGGTGTGAGAGTTTAGTTAGTGCACTTACAGCCGTACTAAACTGCTTTCCAAACAGAACTCAAGAGCATGGATTTGCAGGGTAAACATATTTACACACAGACCATGGGGACAACAATTTAGACCCACTTTACATTTCACTTCTGTCAAATATGTATGGTACATGACACAGGAGAATATGCATAGAAGACATTGCTCTGCCATTCTGCAACCAGTTACCACACTGAGACAGCAGCTGATATTCTAGAAAGAAACTGGCTTCATAAGGAGCTGTTGGGATTTTTATGTATTACAGTCTTGTCTCATTCCTCCTGGTGTCCTTCATGCTACAATTTTACAGTTTCTAGGAGACATTTAAGAGACGCCACTGTATTTCTTCAGTATCCACTATCTACATTTAATCAGCACTAATGGTTTCCACACTAAATCAGATCATAGCTACTGATTATCACCCAGTTTGAAATAACCAGACCTTGTGAGTCAATGAAATACTGTTTCTCTTCTATTTTTTCTACCATGTTGATTTGTCTCAAAATGTAAGGAGTTGTGCATATGCCGAAATTGTTTTCTAATGTATCACAACTGCTTCTAAATAGCTTTTGCAATAAGATTATGCTATGCTATAGGTTCTTGCCAAATTTAATTTTTGAACAGATGAGCTGCTGTGTTTTTAATTACAAATATATCACATACAGCTATCCTTAAAAATAAAACCAAGTAACATGTAACCGAGAAGGGACCTAATCCCAAAGGCACATAGCACTACAGCAACATTGAGCATCCTGGAAAGCAGTAATTTGACACAAACTATTATTAGTGAATTGTTTCATCTGTTAAGCAATTTATGCATTTGCCATTTCTCATGTGGACATTTCAACTCGAATTGCAATATAATATGCTTAAAATACATGGCAAACATTCAGCATGCAATATGAATACCTAAGTTAGTCAGTCTAAGACAAAGTTAGTCTCACTCCAAGATTCTCATGTCACTGTTGCCTTAAGAATGGTCCCCAGTTCTACTCTACGCACTCTTTGTCACATCTGGCATTTATGCCCTAAGAAATTGCTTTGCTAGTATCTTTACATTTACAATGTCTGAGCTGCTTTGTGTATTTTAAACACCACTGTTCCTCAATCAAATCAGACAAAGGTCAAAGTATCTCACAACTGATTTCACAGGAACAAGAAACCGTAGCCTAAATCTAAAAACAAGCAAATATACCTGATAAGACAAGACCCCAATACTAAATAACCTTTGGTCAACAGGATTTTTTTATAGATTACTAAGACTATTCTATCTATGCAAAACACACGTCCATCTTAGTGATTAACAACTTACTCAGGTGGGCAAGGCTCAGTGTTGCAGGCTCTTTGGTTTTCTGGAGGCTTACTGTCAGTGTCACAGTAATTGTTTTGTACAATGGAGTTGTCATCCAGCCTTTTACACACCACCTCTTGTTTCTGCACACCTTGGGATGAAATGAAATACTGCTAATTAATAATTCTTGCTCTTTTACTTGTTGAGTAGAAGCATATTTCATCTACTGATTTTTAATCCTACCATCTCACTTTAATGGGCTGAATGTTGCAATAGAGTGCATTCCAACTGACTGATGCCCCCTGATCACAGTAAATCTTTCATTTTACTTCACTTTTAGGACACCCCACTGAGAAAGGATTTTTAAATTGCTGTTGTTTTCTAAAACAAAAGGAATATATTTAAATATTTACTAACAGATTGGTTTTATTTATATATTGAACAAAATCCATTTTCTGTCTACCCTCCTCTGCTAGGAAAAGGCACTTCAATTTCCAAAGAAAACATCACCATAAAGAATGTGGTCACATTCAAATGCAGAATCATTGTGTATGTACTGTGTTTTAAAATAAACCAGCATTGCATTTATACACATGTTATCCTATAAACATTTTCTTCATTGAAGTGAGGATTCTGAAAGACGCATCCTTCTCCTCAAGTGATCATTTTGTCTGGCACACCAAGCTCCTCTGTCACTGTTAACCACCAACAGGGCAGCTCAGAATTGATTATTACTCCCAAAACATAATGATGTATCCCTGCCAAGGCAACATAAGGTAGCATATTAAGCAGACTTTCTGATTTTTAGCTCAGAGCATTGTAAAAAGCAGTACACATGGCCTCTTCCTCTCTTTTTAGAACAGAGCAAAAATTTATAGAAGGTAGGTGTGCAGTAATAAAATTAACTATCTAAGCAAGATTTCCAGGCACTAAGGACCCCACTGAAAAACATGGGATTTTTTTTCACCAAGCATTTGTAGTCCTTTTGCTCATTTTAAAGAAGCTAAAAACTTACCTTGCAATTGCTTCCTTTGTTATTGATTATGGACATGAACCAAAACTCCTAGTTTGGTTCCTAAAATGTGTGTTACACAAAATTCAGTTATTTAATTACAAGTCAGACCTAGCCTTGAGATGCCTGATGTTTGGCCCACAAAGCTTGGCTATGAAGAGAAGTCTCCCAGTCCATACACGTGTGAAATGTCTTCATGAAGGTATGTGCAAATGACACGGAGAAAATGGTAACCTCCTCTTTCACGAATCTTGACATCATACAGTCCCCAGGAGGCTGCAAATGCAGGAGTAGGTACGATCCCGTCTCATCCTGAGGGGATTGCCAGCTCCCATGAGAACACTGTAACTTCTGCGACACTTAATTCAGATAAGGTGGCAAGACTGTAGTTTCTAGTCTATAGATTACTTCTAGTTTTTATGCAATTATGATCTGATTGTTAAAAAACATCTTGAAAGCAAGGTGAAAAACCATACCTGACTGTGCCAGATCAGCACCTTATTTCCTGGTTACAGGTTAAACCTCTCGTCTTCCTGCCACAAATCTCATGAATTCTGCATCCTTGTCTGCACTGTGGCCCAAAAAGCTTATTAACACTAAATCCTCCCCTTTACCTATTGTCCTAGACTCCTCAACTTTATGTGGCACTTAGCTCAGACCTCTCTGCAATTTAATAGGCAACTGTCATGACATCCTGCAGAACACAGGTATGATCCCTCAAATGAAACAGAACTTTTAAAATTCAGATGCACTGAGGAAAACCCAGCAGTCTGGATCCTAAGCACAGTGAAATATTCCATGCATTCTCAATTCTAGTGTTCCTGACAAGCAGGAGAGGAGTTAAGATTCAACACTCAATACACCATTTCTTGCAGGACACCCTTTTAGCGGGTGAGAATGGGTATCAGCTTTCAAAATCATCTGCTTTATCACCTCAAAATCCTGAACCACACTGAGACCAAACAGGTTTGAATCTTCATGCTACTGCAGCACCTAAATCCAAAGTCTGGAGCTAGAGTAACTCCTTTCTGATTACAGCTACACACAACCTTCATGAAGTAGCAGGTTACATTGTAGGGCTGCAAATCATTCCACATGCATCTCAGGTTATTCGTAAGCACCACAAGTACTTTGAAGTACGCTTTATGTATTTTTAAAAATCTGCTGGCTAATATGAGATATGTGTCTCACAGCTGAGCCAAGCAAACAACAAGCTTCTTCCATCTGCTCTTCTTACTATGTGTACTTAGATGTCACATTAGACAGCAGTGGGTAAATGGGCAAACAGTCCATAAAGCTGTCAGACTGTTTCCCAAGTGTATGCTGAAAAAACCCAACCATTTCTGTAACAGTATTCAATCTCCAGTTTTGCTAATTTTCAATAGATGTACTTTGCATGTTGGAAAAAAAAAAACATATTTTGTTAGATATTTAGGTCCAGTTAGAATGGACAAACAACTCTGTTCATTAGCATGGGGGACTCTCAAGGATCTGAAGCATTTGCCTCCACAGTCATTGGTGATTCTGTTAACATATACTCTTTTCCAGATACTCCTCCATCAGGTATCAAAAATCTTAAAGCTTCATGTAAAGATGCTCTATCTATAGCACTCTCAGCAAGTAATATTTCAACTACAAGAAATGATATAAAGCTGAAATTCATTAAGATCTTCCACTATAAGGGCAGATAAGACAGAATTTGTTTGGCTCCAATTGATAAATAATTATTCATCCTTTTTATCATAAGCTGCCTTAGTGCTCTTGAAGGATAATAAAATGTCCTGAATGCTTCCATCAAAATCATAGAATCACACAATCATTTCATCTGGAAAGGACCTTTAAGAACACTGAGTTCAACCATCACCTAACTCTACCAAGTCTGTTGCTAAACCATGCCCTTAGCACCACATACACGGCCTTTTAAACATCTCCAGGAATGGTGATAGGAACCACCTCCCTGAGGACCCTGTTCCAGTGTTTGATAACCCTTTTAATGAAGAAATTTCTTCTAATATCCAACTTAAACCTTCCTTGGTGCAACTTGAGACCACCTCCTCTTGTGTCATCAGTTGTTACTAAGGAGAAGAGGTCAAAACCCATATTGCTACAACTTCCTTTCAGGTAGTTCTAAGGTCTCCTACCAGAGCCCTTTTCTTCAGACTTAAACAATACCAGTTCCCTCAGCCACAAGTTGTAACAGCTGCTCTCCAAAACCTTCAGCAGCTTTGCTGTCCTTATCTGGACATGCTCCAGCAGTTCAATGTGTTTCTTTTAGTGAGGACCACAACGCTGAACACAGTACTCAAGGTGTGGCCGCATCAGAATCAAGTACAGCTGACTGCTGACCAACACCCTGACATCCTTCCCTAGTGGACAGTTTTTTGGCCACTCTTTTCCAAGCCTGTAGCTTTTCTTGGGGTTGCTGTGACCCAGGTAAGGGACCTGGCACTTGGTCATGAAGAACTTCATACAACGGATTGTAGATCCCTCCGTAGGGATTTAGAATCATAGAATCAACCAGGTTGGAAGAGACCTCCAAGATCATCCAGTCCAACCTATCACCCAGCCCTATCCAGTCAACTAGACCATGGCACTAAGTGCCTCATCCAGTCTTTTCTTGAACACCCCCAGGGACGGTGACTCCACCACCTCCCTGGGCAGCCCATTCCAATGCCAATCACTCTCTCTGGCAAGAACTTCCTCCTAACATCCAGCCTATACTTCCCCCGGCACAACTTCAGACTGTGTCCCCTTGT
>WAAF01015799.1:26048-53104 GCA_013400475.1 Tricholaema leucomelas
GAAACAAAAAAAAAAAGAAAAAGAACAGGGTTGACCGGGGGGGGGGGGGAAGTATGCACTTATTGGAGTTTATTTTTAAAAGTATACTGAGGTAAACATAAATAAAATAATTTATTTTAACTTTGCTGGATTTTTTTTTCAACAATACCACTGGTAGTTCACTTTCTTATTAAGAATGCTTAAGGATCCAGACAAAGTCATATATTTGGCTTTGGAAAGCTTCAAGATAACACAGAAGGAACACACAGGCACAAGAGTAAGTAAACTACAATTCTGTGATCCGTAAGTGACACACAGCACCTTTTTCTTATTTTAGCATGTTACTCTTCTATTTCCAGCTCTCATTTTATTACTTTATTCCCTATTTGTACTTATTCTAGTTCTTCCTTCCTCAGAATTTCTCATTCAATAATAATCAAGCCATAGCATTATAAAATCATAGAATCGTCAAGGTTGGAAGGGAACTCAAGGATCATCTAGTTCCAACCCTCCTGTCATGGGCAAGCACATCTCACATTAAATCAGGTTGCTCAGAGCCTTGAAGAAAATCTTGTGGTGTTGTCTGACTTCCAGTGAATTGTTCATCCATTCATCCCCTCTGACTTCCCTGTGTTCTATCCTCTCCCACTCTGTATAGATAAATTTGCACTGTACATTCTGGTATTCTTTGGCATTGTTTTCCTGTAGTCCTGTCCAAATCTGTCACCAAACCTGTGAGACTGAGCAACAAACTTTGCTTTTGAATACTCTTAGCTCAGAGTAAACCAGTTATCAGTGAAATTTCCAAGGCGAGGGTGGGGGGAGGGAAGGGAAGAGAAGGGAAAGGAAGGGACAGAATTAATACAGAGAATACCTGTAGTTGAGTCTTACCTAAACCTCCCACAGGCAGAACTAGCTCAGATATTATACATTCATATTTAAAATATTAAAAATATTGGTTCTAGTCTACAAAAAGAAAATCTACAATTCTGGATCTCCAAGCCTAAGAACAAATACTAAGAGATATTAAAAATTAACAAAATAAGTAACTGTCCTTCATTTGAGAACCTGAATCCAGGGAAAGAAAAAGTTGTCTGTTACCAGCCAAATCTTCTAACTACCTGATGAATCTGAAAAATATTTATTTTTTTTAAAAAATTAAGAAAATACCAAAATAAACCCCAAACTTTGGAGACAGTTTGCATTTGGTTCACTGTACAGAAAATGATGCTCACTGGCAGAAAAATTATGGAATATTTTATTATTTTCTCCTTTAACATGAGTGACATTACTAAACGCACAATTTACAAACTCTCATGAATGAAAAACAAATTCCTTTTGCTCTTTAGAGACAACTGTTTGTTTCACAACATTTAATTTATCTCCTAGATCACTCTACAAGAAACACAGGGGGATATGAGGCATATCTACTGTGGAAAAAGTCCACTGGTTTCAGATACCTGTCTGAGTTTTCAGAATACTTTGCTTTACACACACTTCATGCAGAGACGAAATTCACTGCATGCTTCAGAGGTCAGACATTCCAGAGAGGTATCCATGAAATGATGAACTGATAATTAGCAAGTAAGAAGCACACAAGGGAGGCAAGAATAGAATCCAGAGCTCTGGCACCACACTGAGTTGTTTTAAGCAGGAAAGCCACCTCCTCCTTCCTACCATTCTGTTTACCATGCTCTTCTGATTCTGCAAAACTGAGAGAGGCCTTAGAACAGAGCTTCTGTTTGAAAAGTCGGAGTGCTTTTACCGTTAAGATGTGATTCAACAGCACAGCAAAGATGAACATAATACACAAGTCCAGTGGAAAGACAAGTGTGTTACCGTATAATTAAAGACTGTGGGTTGATCTTAGCTTTCTCTTGGCTCCTGACTGTTCCAGTCATCCTTCTCAAAGGCAAGGCCTACAAGCAGCTCTAGAACAGCTGACCGCAGCGGACTGTTCTCAAAATACTATGAAGAAAATGGACTGGAAACTTCAGCAACATACAATACTCCAAAACTATTTAAGCTTTGTACTGTCAAAATGCTGCTCTAGCGTTTGTGTTTTGCTTCATGACATTCCACATATATCCACAAGTTCACAACAGAGAAATATCCTTTTAGAGGATTATAAGGGGGTGGGGGATATAGTTTGGGTTTTTGGTTGTGCTTTGTGGGTGGTTTTTGTTTGTTTTGGTTTAGTTTTAGTTTGTTGGGGGTTTTATTTTATTTTGTAGTTTTGTTGTTGATTTTCTTCAGATCCCTCAAAATGAAAACACACATCAAGTAATAACTATATTTTAAGACTCACAGATTTGGTCAAATGGTATGTAATGCAGATAGAGTCAGTCTGATTTAGAAAGTTAAAACTGTGTGTAGTAGACATGAGCTAGCCTATAATACAGCCTGAGCGAATGGTCCTGGCTCAACTAGTCCCTGTTTCATAGAACAGTTCTGACTACAGAAAAGACGAGTCTATATTCATCTCTAATTCTGTCATCTGATAGCTTTAAACTGCGGAGTAGACTTGAGTTAGTCTGTGACACAGCCTTGGATAACAGTCCTTGCTCAACTAGCCCGTTTCACAGAACAGTCACAACCACTGAAAACAACTTAAGAGTCTATAGTCATCCCTAATTCTGTCATTTCCTAGCTGAAAATAGTGTGGAGTAGACATGAGGTAACCTATGACACAGCCTCAGATAATGGTGCTTGCTCAACTAGTCCCTGCTTCACAGAACAGTCACAATTACAGAAAATAACTTAAGATTCTATAGTCATCGTGGATTCTCTCATTTCCTTGCTTTGAAATGCTTGCAAGTTTGACGTTTTTTAAAGTGCTGACGCACTCACACAAGAAGACATAACTTCAAAATACAGAGGTCTTCAGAGATGGACAAAAATGAAATGCATTGATTGGAATTTCGATTTGCTACAGCGTTGGCATAAAGCCTGGGTTTGACATAAAATTATATCTAGCGCCATATCAACTAGATCTTTCTTGGATCAAGATGGAATACCATATGATCAAACCCTGATCAGTCCACGTATCCAAGGTGAGCTGTACCAACTACTATTAGATGCCTTTAAATTATTCACAGTCTGTCCCAAAATCACTATATTGAAACAAAAGAAACATAATTTCCACACTAATACGCTTCTCACGTGCCTGTTATCCATTTTTCACTTTCAATGAGAAACTACTTGAATGTTCAATATTTTATTACCATCACAATACATCTTCTAAACACAGAGTTCAGGTAAACAGAACCTCAATAATGAACTTCATAAGGAATCCAATAAAAATAAATGGGACAATCTATGCATTGGTATAATCTCTAAGTGTTCTCACACTTTGTATTTCTAGTAGCCAAATTTTCCAGTTATATTCTCTGTCTCTACAACCTTTGTCTCCTTATTCTTTTTCCTTCACTCAGCTTCCTTTTAGAATTGTATCTTCTTTTGGCATATGGTGAAAGGTGTTTCATAAAATAGGGAGAATAGCAGATATTCACATAGAAAAATCAGATGCAGATTTTTTAAGGTGAATTACAGCTACAATGAAATATTTACTCTCTGAGCACAGAGCTCAGTGAAAATAAGTGATCACAGTATATCCTCATATTAAGCTTAAAGCCAGCACCTGGTTTAGCCACCGTAATCTAACATAAAATTTTCAAGATTCACTAATCTTCCTTTAAAAGTCTTTAAAAGTTAATTAAGCCAAATTTTTTTATTCTAGACAAATGCCTTCTCCTTCAGAGCAGTTATGCTTTCCATTTTATACTGGTGAACCTGTGAAATGACAATGATGTGTGTAACGTAAGATCTATGTCTAAAATTCTGTCGGTACCTAAATCAGTGAGAGTATTCCCATTACTTCAAAAAGACCAATAACTCATTGTGATCATAAAAACAGAGTTTGGCAGCACATGTAATGTTCTGAAACCTGGAACTGTCTTTTGCTATGAGCTGGGCATTTCCTCCCTTCATACTTCTTTACCATCTTCCTTTTCTTACCAAATTCACTGTCACCAAAAACAGTAGTTAAAAAAAGCTATCAGCCACACAGGAATCTGACAAATTAACAACACAAAACGAAGAGAAAGCTGGCACATTCCTCCATTTATTCCTCTATTTTCTCTACTGATCAGTACCAGAGAATTTGCGCTGTCCTTTGTGTATTATGTGTGGCTAAACAGACATCCGTAAACCAAAAGAACTAGTAACAGCCACAGCAGCTTCTAGCAGAAAGATGAGTAGTGATGGTTCTAAACAAAAGTATCTCTAGTAGCTAGGAGACAAAGAAAAAGGGGAGGACACACACACAAATATTTGTTCCAAAGAATTTTTAAAAAATAATTTAAAATGGTGTCTTCCACTTACTATGGGCAGTGCACAGTGCAGTAGAAAACTGAAATTCTGAGGTGGATTTAAAGTGCTCTCCCTTATCTTCTGAAACAGAGGTGTAGTGGGTATTGGGGAGATGATGCATTCAGTCTTCAGAGAGAAGAAAGATACTGTTCGCACAGTACTTCTACTCACCAGTTCTTGCAGCAGCAATGGTGTTGGCTTTGAAGGAAGCCAACTGTCCTGCTCTCCCAGCCAGAGGTAAAGAATTGCATTGGTGGCCACTAGAGGGAGGATTAGGAATATAGTAAATTGTGGGCAAAAGGCACCCATGATGAATCACATGGGACAACCTACAATCCCCCACTGCTGCCAAAGTGCAACAAATCTCAGATACTGCTACGGGCTGGGAAGCATAATCCAGTTGTTATCATCTGCTACAGAGGAACTGCCATTATGCATCCTAAACTGTGGTGGCTGGAGGGTAGAAGGGCTGACTAGGATCATGTGAAGCGTACCTACAGACACACGAAGACACATCCCTTTATTTACAGTTGCCTTATTTGCCTTCTGGTTTTTAATCTCCTTACTTAAAACTTCTGATGTCCTTTATCAAGAAAGTTCCTGTGAAGAGCAAACATACCAGCTTCAAGAGAATCTCAAAAGAAGCATCAGCAGAGACACACTGTGCCGAGACACATTAACAAAAACATCTGAACATATTAAATGTACTTGAAAACAACAAAATCCATTGTGATAAAATAAATGTTCTTTCACTAATTATGGTTTGAGGCATGTCTGAAAGAAAGGTTTTCAATTTTGCATTTCAGTTTACCCTGTAGCTGGACTGCCTGGTATCTTACCTCCAGCACAAGTGGCAGAACATTCTGACCAAGGCAGATGATTCCATGCAAAGCCAACTTCATTGTCTCCACTGCCAGTACGAGAGATGGGAACATTGAATTTATACCTTATACCCAAATTTTGTTCCTGTAGCAGAATCTGTAGTTGAAAACAACTAGTTGTACCATTAAAACAGGCAAGCAGAGGGCAACTACAGTGACATTTAGTCTCTACAGTGGCATTTAATCTAGTTACGTGTCATGTCCCGTGGAAGGGGAGAAAGTAATAAAGGAAGCCATAGCAGTTCTTTTAAGTATTTCCAAAAGAACACGGACTTTCAAAACATACACAAAAGTAAAGTATTATTGTCTAAGGTATGCTTTGTCTTTCCCCTCCCCCTTCCCTTAGCAGAACTTTAAAGCTTCTGATAGTTCTTTATTCCTACTTGTTCTAAAATGCCAGTTTTCATAAAAAAATAATGTCTTTATGGAAATTAACCTGAAAGATGAATAATTATGTGAGGTCAAAGTTGTTTAAGGAAATTACTATGCAAACACCCGTCAGTCCTTGCTGAAATCTTGTGAAGAGTGTTTCTCAGAACACAAAAGCATATTTCAAATTTTAGAAATATATTAATTATAACTTTACCATGACTATGAGATTTTCTGAAGTAGGACCTAGTGCTTCCAAAGACTCTGGTTCATCTGTTGGTCTCTTGTAATGGAAAGCTGTTCCAGCAACATCAAACTTTCTTGGCCAGTCAATAGTCCAGGCACCATTTATATAGTAGTCATCCTCTTCAGATTTTAAAGCTTAAAAAAAAATACAAGCCACCTAAAAATTGGAAGCAGCATTTATAATGGAGAAGCCACTGCAAATTAATCTACTAATCTGTAGCAACATGTGAACTTCAGCTCAGTTTCACTACTGCTTCAAACATAAAGCCTTTTCTCTAGTCCTGGTCAAAGTGTCCCTCGTTCAGTTTGGCAATATTGCCTGGGCAATAATCTTCAATGTGCAGGTATATTTTGGACATGTCAACATGCAGATGCTATATGGAACACAACAGAAGACCTCATGCAACCTGCAATGTAACCTGCAATGTAACTTCAACTTTAAAACACAGGCCTATATGCAATATATGCTGTTCTATGTAAGATGTAGGTAGATCTCACTTACGTAAGACGCATGTAGATCTTGACTATATAACCAATTATGAACCAAATCTTTAGATTAAGAAATTGGGGAATGGGATAGGTATCTCAGATAGTGTGCAGAGACTAAAAAAACAACAAACCCAACCCAAAGCAAAACCAAACCAAAAAACAACCCCAGCATTGCTTTCTTGCTTTCGTCCAGTGTTTTGTTTTCTGCATCTCATTTTCCTTATCCATAAAACATGACATGTAGTCCCTACAACATGTCAGCACAGAAATGCTGTGGAATTCATACATTAAATTGCCTTAAAATAAGGAGACAGTATTGTTACCATTTAAGTAACTATGGATATTGATGAATAATCATCCCAAGAATAGAATTGTGGTTTAAAATGGTACAATACTCCAAGACCAGAGACTTCCCAGATGGCAGACACTACCTCAGAGTGGGACAGTACTTGAGTGTCCCTTATCCACTTTACCTCAAGCCCAACATTCTTAATTATAGTGAAGCTGACCTGATTTTGCACTAAGTGGACAAGGATTAATGATGTTATGTATGTAACTGTCTCAATTTAAAAGAATATATCCTAACCAATTGTTTCAACTGTTTGATAACAACTGGCTAAACCAGAAAATTTACTTTCACCTTACAATATAAACTCTAACTTAGAAACAGTCTGCTATTTAAACCATGCTCATACCAATGTAGTTCTTTGACACTGCCACTTCTCTTATTTCAATGTGCACTGAGCCTCTTGGAATTTGAATCACTTCCATATAGCCTACAAGACAAAGCAAAAATATAATTGTTATTGCCTGTGTTAATCGATATTAGTCACTAGAATAACCAGTAACAAATAGAATAGAATAGAATAGAATCAATCAGGTTGGAAGAGACTACTAAAAATTAGTATGAGATACATACATGTGTACTTGAACATTTTCATGTAATATATTCATATAATATAAACACTTTAAATCTCACATACAAACTTGAAATTCATAGCTAGAACTTACCATGTAGTCAGGAATTCAGCTTTTGAAGTGCTGATAAAGTCTTTTCTACCCTATATCGCAAGTAATTCCCATATAAAATGGTTTGATGATCATAGGATCATTCAGTTTGAGGAGGACTTCAGACAGTTATTGCAACAAAAAGGGCAAACTTGTAGCTGGTTAGATCAAGTTGCTCAGCATTTTGTCACAAAAAAAAACTCCAAAGATGGAAAATGTACTGCCTTTCCACCTGATCCACTACTGGAGCACTCTGGGGAAAATGTTTTCCTTTCCATTCAGTCAGCATTTATCTTGTTCTTATAGTCATTGTCTCCTTTCCCACCCACCCACCACTCTGAAGAGCCTGACTCTGTCTTACCCCTGTAACCTCCTCATAGGTATTTGAAGGCTGATACTAGGTCTCCAAGAACTTCCCCTCTTCCAGGCTGAATAAGCCCCGTTCTCTCAGCCTCTCTTCAAAGAGGGTCAGTCACTCTGGATTTCAACAATCTTAGTGGCCCTTTGCTAAACTCAACCGACTCTGGTGCATCAATCCTGTTCTTGTATTCAGGAACCTCAGGCTGGTAACACTAAGACTATAATGCTAATGTCTATTTTGAGCTCAGTTTTAACCTAACTGCCTGATTTCATAATAAAATGAACCTAATAAGAGGGTTTTGGATGTTTTTATCTAAAATTTCATGTATGGCCAAATATAATATTCCATCATGTACATTAAAAATCATACATAAGCCTACTCTGGCTATACTGCCATATCTACATAATAATAAAAACCCGACGCCCAACTTATTTCTAAGTGCATTTAAAAAAATAGGGAGTAAGTATTCAGTAATGGAGCGTACTGCTGAATTTGTCCAGGCTAATACAGAAAAAAGGAAACAACGAGGCAAAATGAGGCAAAGTGAATAAACAGCAGCAATGCAACGCTGGAAACCAGTGCAGCACTGTTATTTGCTAGAGAATCATCTAAACACATTGTGCAATGCAATGGACATAGATGTTCATACCTCCTCTGGGCAATGAATCATTGAAGAAACCTTCAATAGCTTCACACGTACTCCCATCTCCTCCACAAACACGGCATCGATCTTCCTTAGCATCAGACCCCAAAATATTATCACAACCTACATGCTGAGAAAAGATAAGAACGGGTGATTTTCTTGCATCGCTACATTAAATTATTTCTTAATTGTTTCTTTCAAGTTTGTGATACTCATTTCTTTCAATTTACTCAGTTTTAGACAAGTGCCACTATAAGTAAGATTCGCTTAAAGAAAGAAGATGAAAACAGAAGAATAACCCAAATTTTGAGTTATTACCAAATTCTGATTAATAAGTAATTTATGTTTCTACACTGACATACAGGAAAGGATCTCACAGTATTTTTACAAACAATGGAATAATTTCAGTTATAATAAATGATTAGTGATGTTTTAATTTTGCATTACAAAAGTCAACTGCATTCTATTGATACTGCTTTGTTAAGGTAAACATTTGCTCTGTGTTCCTTAAACATGTATTCAGCACAGACAGTGTTATCTTTCCTAAAGGCATTTACAGCTTCAAGGACCATATTTCCACATCCTTCAGGCAGACTTTGCAATTATTTTCAGGATTTTGAATGCTAAGTGTGAACTATTTAACAATAAGAACAAATGGAGAATGAAACTTGGTGAAATCCTTAATTACATGCTGTATTAGGTAAGATTCAAACGATGCCTATATCTAATTATCAAAAGTACCTTGCATTTCTGATTATCTACTTGAGAATTCTATCTACAGTGAACAGTCATTAACTCACTGGAATTTATTGATTCAACCCTACTACAAAGCTAATGAAAACAGACAGATGAATCCTTAAAACAAACAAACAAAAAGGCAAACAGATAAAAAACTGCAGGTTACCAATTATTTTTTGGGATTGATATGAAAAAGGAGCTACATAGCTTTGTTTACTGTCCAGCAATATGAATTAACATCTTGTAAACAGGTAACAAACACATCATAATTAAAAGCTGAAATACTTTAAATAATTGACAGAACAGTATTAGTGTAATCATCTATTACATTTCTGATTCATTAAGAAGACAAAGGCCCATCTTTTATACAAGTCATCCTCAAATTGAGATTTTTAAAAGATTTCTCAAAACTACCAAAATTTTCTTACATATAAAGCACATCAGAATTTCACAGGTTCTTTATGTAGCATTTTGTGTTGTTGTTAGTTTACTAATATATGGCAAATCTTTTGATCTCATCATATTATTCAATAAAAATGCCTCTTTATCCCTCAATTTAGTAAAGAATTTAAGCATCGGGTTAAGCTTTAGTTATACTAGTGGCTTCATCGAAATCAAATAATTGTTTCAGTTTGGACTTCTAGACTTAAGTACATAATGAAACACTTTCCTAAACTAAAGTAGCAGTGGGATGTATATAACCAAAAATATGGCCACAGACATCCAATTTGATTCAAATTCATGTAACACAGTTCTATAGGAATCTTAGAAGATAATCAGATTTTTCAGTACACTGCAAATACTTGCATCATTATAGCCTTTTTTTTTCCTACAGCTCTTCTACTGACAACTTTCTGTTTCAATTACATTAACAGAAGAACTATTTGCAACAAGACAAAGCCATTAAGAGAGGATGAGATCAAAATGCTCACATTTACTGCTTTTCAGACAGAGTGGTATTCTAATTGGAACAATGGAACAGACCTTGGAATGGTGCAAGAAATCTGTTCAGCTCCTATCACCCTTTCCACAGATTCTTTAACACAAATCAGAAAGTGAAAAAAAACAAGACAAAAAGGAATGATTCTATGAAGCAACCAAAACTCAAATGATTTGTCTGCATTTATGCAGTATCTTTTTCATCTTTTTTTTCTCAGTCTTGCTACTTTATTAACAACCAAACCTGTTAACACTCCCATTTCATGCAAGCAACAAACAGGCACCATAATTCAGTGTAGAAGATAATAGACACAAGAAAGTAATCTGTAAGTACTTCATAAAACATGTGTAACCTTGCATTCTCCATTGATACAGATATCCAGTGAATCTGCATTGCACTGAGTCCCATCTATTACTGCAGGAGCACGTTCAGTGTAAAAATTATAACCTTCAGCCAAGCAGTTTAATGCACATGGTTTAACCCCACCTGTGTTGGAAAACAAGAATAAAAGAAGAATGTAGTACTAGAAGTATTTTAGGGTAAATTTCAAAACTGAGATCAGACTACGTCAATCACAAATGTAGCCCTATTGAATTACACTGCAGCTCAGACCACATCGTCACAATGACACTTTTTAGGCTTTTAATCCAAAAAAACCCTGAGATTAAAAACAACTCAAGTCTGTAAAACACAAAAACACACAAGGAGAAATGTGAATTTACTCATTCTGGGTTTAGAACAAAAAAATACTAGCATGGCACCTTACAAAGTTTACGCAACAGAAGGTTAACATGATTAAACTGTCTCAAAGAGAAAGAGAAATTACAACTCTCTCCTGCTACAAAATACGCTTTTATCGCAGAGCGCAATTATTTATAACTCAATTGCTAATGCAGTCTTTGGAGAAACTTTTACTTTCTATCTGCTTTTACAAGTATTCTGTCATTAGAAATGAAAATCTTATTGTGACACTTTTTTATATTTAATTCATCACTACAGCATGAAAAGCACTTAAAGATTACCTACGGAATCATAGAATCATAGAATCAGTCAGGGTTGGAAGGGACCACAAGGATCATCTAGTTCCAACCCCTCTGCCATGGGCAGAGACACCGTACCCTAGATCAGTCTGGCCACAGCCTCATCCAGTCTGGCCTTAAACACCTCCAGGGATGAGGCCTCAACCACCTCCCTGGGCAACCCATTTCAGGCTCTCATCACTCTAACGGTGAAGAACTTCCTCCTCTCGTCCAGCCTGAACCTACCCACCTCCATCTTTGCTCCATTCCTCCTAGTCCTGTCACTACCTGAATCTCCAATTCTATTGCAACTGCAAGTGGAGAAGGGCCTTGTATTTTTAAGGTAGAGTCCCTTCAGTGATGCTCATTTCCCTTCAATGATGCTCATTTCCCTTCATTGTAAAATGAAACTCTGGAAATGCTCTTCTGCAGCATTTCCAGCAATTAACAAGCTTAGTAAACTTGGCTCATTATATTCAAATCAAAACATTCTCTTTACAAACATTACTCTCTACAAAACATTTGTATGCTTTTCAAGACTCCACATCTGATACCATTTTTGCAAAGCTAACCGTTACCTCCAGTGTAGGGTTTCCAGTTATAATACTTTCCACGGAAAGGCATATTGTCAAAATCTGCACACTGCTTTTCTCGAAAGTCACGGGCCCCTGGAGGACATGGCTAAAATAACATAAGACAAAAAGACCAAAAAAAAAAAAAAAAAAAAAAAAGGTTAATTTCTCCAAAAAAGCAACCTAAAAGGAAATGTTTATATGTCTCTATTGCAAACATAACCATGATGCAAGAGAACAGCAGTTGGTTCTCTGCCTTATCTGAAACTTACTTTATTGCTTTACAGTTGAAGTGTGTATTTTGCAGTCTCAGGCTAGCATGAAGTAACTGATGTAATGTAAACAAAAGCATTACATAAGTTTCCATTAAACTGGAAAATCAGAACCATGTCAAACTATGCTTCATAACCAATCTATCAGCTACCTCCCTATAAACACACATCAAAAACAGATGAAAAAAGTAAACCAAAATAATTTTCTTAAGAGTTGGAGGCTTAGATATTCTGTAACTGTAGAAAGACATGTTAATAAGAGATACCAGGAAAAAAACATCCATACGCTTTGTAGAGAGCTATATCAGATCTGCTAACTTGTAGCCTTGTCAAAATCTTTGTCTTAGGGTGAGAATGAGAAAAGTTATCATGCTTAGCTCTTTTACCAGACTCCAAGCATGAAGAAGTAAAAACTGATTTCATTTAAATTTTCAGGACTTTACATTACCAGTTGCAAAACTGGCAAGTGAAATTGACCCTGGAAAGATTTATAGGAGAAATAGAATTCTTTGCTATTTCTCACTTTTTTTATCAGCAGGCTCAAAATAATAGTGACAAGTAATGTTAAATACACATAGATTTTAGATATCACATTAACCATTGTTATCAATGTCTAAGTACCTGCTGAAATAGTAAGCTTCATTAGACAAGTCTTTGAAATACAGATGAAAATTATTTTTAGACTGAAAGAGAACAAAATGCGTTTAACAGAAATCAGAGGTGTTAATATCACTATTTTATGAGCGAAAGAAGAGTCCATTTTATGGAAGTTTTACTTGCCTTCCTATGTATCTAAGACAGTTAGCACTGTTCAGGAATTTAAAATGATTTCAAGTGAAAGGGGCTTTATAAACATGGATGATAAATACTACACAATTCAAATATCGACATAACAATTGTAACTGTCACTATACATTAATCTTTTATTAATACCCAAGCCAAGTTTTTATTAATAGCCAAGCCCATTGCAATTGAGAAACTAGAGGTTTTTCCTCCTTTCAAAGCTGTTGTGAAATAAATTGAAATTGTGGACATTAGACAGTATTTAAGTTTTAAATTCTTCTACACACAACACTCTATTATCTCACTATTTACTGGTGGGTTAGTGGGGGGAAGAGTAGTGTAGCTACTTTAATCCAATAATACTTCAAATTGTAACAGTGAGACTAAAAAATAACTATGTGAATAAAATAACAAGATTTTTTAGAAGTTTAATAAATAAAATTTGTCTCTTTCTATCATATCTCCAAGTAACCATAGGATCATCCTTGACCCATCTCAAACCTTGATTTCAAATCTGTCTGATAGTGCACTACATGCTATTTAGTCTGTGGTTGGTATTTCAACTGCACGCAGTTACCCTTAAAAGTTAACTGAATCATTCTCCACTAATGAAATTATTTTTCTAAACAGCTATAGGAGGACAACAATAAAATATGAAGATTAGTTGTAGCAGTTGAGGGAGATAATTTCTCAAACCCACCACATTAGTTAAGAAAAATCAAAATCAAGAATTCCAGATTTATACTGAAATAAAACTCTCACAGTGTGGTATCTGAAATGCAGTCTTACTTGATTGATACATTTTTAGGCAACAGATCACTTTATAAACAAACTGGAAAGTGGGGAAAGTATAATCTCAACAAGTTTGCTGATAACACAAAAGACAAGAGGCATGGTGGATACACCAGCAGTTTGTGCCACCATCCAAAGGGACCTTGACAGGCTCGAAAAACAGACTTCAGGAACCTCATGAAGTTCAACAAGAGACATGTAAGGCCCTGCACCTGTGAAGGAACAACTCCATTCCCCAGAATGTACTGGGAGCCATCCAGCAGGAAAGGAGCTTTGCAGAAGACCTTAAGGAACCTGTTGGACACAAAGCTGAACATCTGCCAACAACGTGCTCTTGTGGCAAAGATGGCTAATGGTATCCTGTTCTACAACAAGAGTGTTAACAGTAAGTCCAGGAAAGCAATCCTGCCATCCAGCACTGGTGTGGTCATGCCTACAGTACTGTGTTCAGTTCTGGGCTCCTTAGTACAAGACATATACTGGATGTCTTGTACAAGACTGGATGCCTTAGTACAAGACATGTACTGGAAAGAGTCCAACAAAGGGCCATAAAAGCTGCAGAGTATCTCTTATGTGAAGAAAAACTGAGAAAGAGACAGTTCAGCCTGGAAAAGAGAAGGCTCAGGGAAATCCCAGCAATATGTACAAATATTTGAAGCGAGGGTGCACAAGGATGGAGCCAGGCTCCTTCCAGTGGTGCTCAGTGACAGGACCAGGTGCAGTGGGCACAGATGAAAACACAAGTTCATCCTGAGCATCACAGAAGATTTTTTTTTTTTACTGTAAGGGTGAACAAGCTCTTATACAAGTTGTCCAAAGAGGTGGAAAACTCTCCCTGGAGGTACCAGAAATCTCTCTACTTAAGATTTGAGCAAGAAAAGCTGTACAAGATGCTATCCCGAGTTATCCTTCTAAGCAGAGTCTTTCTTTCATCCTATTAAATATCAATTCAGTTTTGACCCTAATTTACACTGCTCAAATCACTATGCATATCCTTTTTTAATTCTTGAAGGCAGCTCTAGAAATCTGAAAGAAAACCAGCTACACAAAAGTATGCATAGGCTTCAATCTCACTGCTGACAAAAACAGCTAAAGGAACTGTGTGAGCACAGTCCCTCATACGATGTTCCTAATAGTTCTGAAAGTGCTGCAGATTGAATCCTGGTCATAAATGACATCAAAGCTTTCGTATAACCTAGTGTCCTTAGCTCTGAAAATGTAAATCTATCAAAACAAAAAAAAAAAAAAACCCAAATCCATCAATCCATAGTCACATTTTGAGATCTTTGCAATAAAATGTTTCCGTGTTATTGGGTAAGTCCTGTCAGTGAGTACTGAAAAGCACTAGCCGATCTCATGATCTTTCTCTTTGTCTCCAAATCATTAGTTTGAATCCAACTTTCCTGTGGATTCAGTAAAGTTTTCAGGCAGACCTTCTGAAGACAGCTACCAAGAGATAGCCTAAAACCTGTAACACTCTGTATTGTGAAACATAACATACAACTCGTGAATTTGTTGCTGTTGTCCAACACAAGGACATTGAACTGTTAGAGCAAGTCCAGAGGAAGGACACAAAGATGATCAGAGGGCTGGAGCGCCTCTGCTACGAGGACAGGCTATGAGAGTTGTGGCTTTTCAACCTGGAGAAGAGAAGGCTTTGAGAAAACCTTATAGTCATTATCCTCCCCTACTCAGCACTTCTCAGGTCACATCTGGCACACTGTGTTCAGTTCTGGTCTCCATAACAGAAAAAAATATGGATAGGCTGAAGAGGGTTCAGACAAAGGTGATCAAAGAGCAAGGAAGCCTACCACATGAGGAAACGCTGGAAAAACTGGGTTTGTCCAGCCTTGAGAAAAGACTGCTCAGAGAAGACTTTATCACCATGTTTCAGTATTTAAAGAGTGGCTAAGAAGACGGAAACTTCAACTTTACAGAAAGTCACATGGAAAAGATGAGTGCAAATTACTCCTTGGGAGATTCTGAGTGGAATAAAAAAATCACAACAACAGCTGTTGGCCACTGGAATAGTATCCCTAGGGTAGGTAGTGGTGGATTCCACAACACTGGACACTTAAGTTTTGACAGGAGAGGGTATTGAGTCATCTTGTCTAGACCGTGCTTTTGCCAGAAAAGGTTAGAACAGCTGATGAATCCTTGAGGTCCCTTCTGACATGGTATACTATGACTCTATCAAAATAATAGGTAGAGAAATGCAAAAATGTTACTGTAATGTAAGATGCAATATACATTTTTAAAATGTCAGATCTTTGACATTGTCTCTTTTTCCTATGTACTTTGCTACCAAAGTAAATGTACAGTAACTATTTTTATTTATTGGGTAAATGCATATTTACTTGACTTTTTTTCATGCAGTTGCAGTACAAGGATTAACTTGTCAACCAAAAGTCTGCTTGCATTTCCAAATGCTCTTCCAGAAGACTAGAAATCTTGAGGTAGGAATCTAACAAATATGTGAGAAATTAAAGTCAGGCCTTAAGGTGATCCTGAGAAGATGATGATGATGATGAAATAATTAAAATTGTGAGTTAAAAAACCACAATGACTTTCAAAAGAGCATTAAAAAAAACCTTTCTTTTTAAATAAAAATAGATTGTCTGAAGACAAATCACCAAACCAACACTGACATGACACTGAACATCTTATCTCACCAAACATCTTATTTGACAGAAATGTGTTTGCCCTGGAGCTTAAAGTTGGACAGACTTTTCAGTAATCAAAATAATTAGTTTCCTGTTAACAAAGGCCTGTACTACATCTCACAGAAGAAGAGAAAGACAGACAGAAGGATGACAGTTGAAACTCAGGTATGCAGCTCTTTACATTAATGTGTTTTAGAAAAATCAGGAAAATATTGAGATATGGAAAACATTAAAATTATGACAGTAAGAAAGAGTATCTGTGAATATATGCATAAAGGAACAAAAAAAAAAAAAAAAAACCAAAAAAAAAAAAAAACAAACAAAAAACAAAAACAAAACCAAAAAAAATTTGCCTACATTCTGAAGACAGAATCACCAAATCACCAAGGCTGGAAAAGACCTCTGAGATCATCAAGCCCAGCCTACAACCTGACGCCATAATATTAGCTAAACCATGCCACCAAGTGCCACTTCCGATCTTTTCTTGAAGATTTCCAGGGAGGAGAAGGTCTCCCCCATGACCTCCCAGGGCAGTCCTTTCCAGTACCTAATCACCCTCTCTGTGAGGAAGTGCTTCCTAATATCCAACCTAAACCTTCCCTGGTGCAGCTTCAGGCCATGCCCTCTTGTCCTGTCACTAGTTGCCTGGGAGAAGAGCCCAATGCCCACCTGATCACAACTTCCCTTCAGGTAGTTGTAGAGAGTGATAAGGTCCCCTCTAAGTCTCTTCTTCTCCACTCTAAAGAACCCCAGCTCCCTCAGCCTTTCCTCACACAACTTTCCCTCCAGCCCCACCACCAGTCTCTGTCCTGGACCCACTCCAACAACTCAGTATCCTTCTTGCATTGAAGGCCCCAGAACTACACACAGTACTCAAGCTGAGACGTCATTAGTGCCAGTGCCAAGAGTAGGGGCAGAATTGCATCCCTAGTCCTGCTGGCCACACTACTCTTGATACAGGCCAGAATGCAACTGGCTTTCTGTGCCACCTGGGCATACTGCTGGCTCGTGTCCAGTCTGCTGTCATCCAGCACTTCTAGTTCGCTCACTGCCAGGCTGCTCTCCAGTCACTCATCCACCAGGCTGCAGCACTGCATGTGGTTATTGAAGCCAAAGTGTAGGACTCTGCACTTGGTCCTGTTGAATCTCATATCATTGTCCTTAACCCATTGACGCAGCCTGTCCAGGTCCCTCTGCAGCATCTTCCTACCCTCCCGCAGATCAACACTCCCCAGTTAGAATCATCTGCAAATTTACTGACAGTAGACCTGATCCCCTTATCCAGGTCATCAGTAAAGATGCTGAATAGAAGATGGCTCAGTACTGATTCCTAGGAGACATCACTGGTCACCAGACACCAAATGGATGCAGCACCATTCACAACCACCTCTGTGCTCGGTCATCCAGCCAGTTCTTAATCTGGTGAAGGATGCACCTGTCCAAGACTGAAGAATGAGAATCTTTTAAAGGTATGTGTACACACATACTTTCATACCTCTAAACCATTTTCAGAGCTTGTAAGCAAGTTCCTTATCATATATGAGAATATATGAAATACATGTTCCTCACAACACATGAGAATAAGGAGGTCTTTTACTTTTTCAGATGTGTATCAACTTAAGATTCACATCCTAAACATATTTTAAATCAGACAATAAAATACTTTAACTGAGTAACTGTGTGCCTCACAACTCAATCAACACTCTGCATTTTTTTAATTAAAAATACTTTGGTTGGAAAAAACATATCTTTTTGTCAGAGACAACGTGGTTGGTGGTAGAAAATAAGCTTCTGATGAGTGCGTTCTACCATCCTTTTTCTTCCAGGACTCATTAGCTAATATTATTTTCTGCTGATCTCAATGTTTTCATTAGCAGATGCCTTTAGAATTAAGAAGTCTTATATGACTTTGAAAGTCTTTGACGAGAAATAATTTGAGTGTGTGAACAGTGGCCAAAGAATTAAATTAAGTCAACAGAAAGGGCAACAGAACTAACTCATCTCTGAAACAAAAATGACGTAAAAATGAGGGTTTTTTTCATGTATGACTAGTAGGAGCTTTAGGGAGTGCTACATCAAAAATTACAAATAGGCAGTGAATACTGACATTGCAAAATACAGTTCAGCATAGAAGATGTACAAACAACACTTTTTTTCCTAAGAACAATGGCATATTTGCATGCGCTTAATGCTTACATAATCAAACATACCATTTCATAAAAGTAGCCAAGTACAAAGGACTATCATAAATCTTGAAACAAAATCTACTGGTCTCAGCAATTCCTAGCTATGTGGAACCCTAAATACTACTACAAAGCAAACAGACTATGATTTCTGAAACCATTAAGGCAGTAAATCTAAACTTCTGTAAATATAAATACGTTTATGGACTGGAAAACTGTACTGGGAATATATGCTAAAAAATAATTATTAAACTGGGATTTATTAATTGCCTGGCCCCAGTCTGCCATTGCTCAAGATTTGTTTTCAAAAACTAAGTAATGAAATATAAAGTTTCCTTTCCAATATCTTTTTAAAATAACTGATTGAAATTCAAGTATAGGTGAGGAATGACTACTTTGGAATAGAAGAATCGGGTTTTAAATAGACATTGATAAATTGGAGCAGTGGTTTGAAATAACACAGTGGATGCAAATTACAACACTTGTATAAGGACAATCAACTGTGTAGGCACAAGCTGAGGAATGACTTCCTAAACAGCAGCTCTTTTGAAAGAAAGCTGGACATTACAGATTAACATGGAGTAGATAAATATTGCCACTCCTGTAAGAAAAGTGCACACAATACTGAACTAAATAAATGGAATCCCATCGCTAAGATCACAGACTAAGTTCAAAGTTATAGTTAACTCTGACAGACCTCAGAGAGAATCCTTCACAGGCTTGGGCACCATGCTGAAGGAAGATTTGCACTACTGGGATCCCAAAGGCTATTAACGCAGAGACCCAGCCTACTGCATATAAGACTAAGTACAGATATGACAGTAGTTTGCAAACACAACACGGGCTCCCTTAGAAGGAATAGAATCAGCTGTCTTCTTACTTGGGAAAGATAAGTAAGAGTCTTGGTGGATAGGAAAACATACGCTACATTTTGTGAAAATTCTTCTGACTGTATGGATATTGAAGAGTCCTAAGGATGTTGCCCAAGATGGAGGTATTTCAAAACAGGTCAGCTACCTGCCTATCCACCCATCAAAAACAGTTTAATTACAGCTGATTTTGCCTTTGAGACAGGGAACAGCCTGAATGGCCTCCACAGATAACTTGTAGATGTTCCTTCTGTGACTCTCTAGGCTTCCTCTCAGTAATAACCAAATAAAGGGAATAAGGGAAGAAAAAAGAAATAATAAAAAACTATATGAAAAGTGTCTGACAACAAAACTTAAAATATGATAAGAATAAAACAGACCCTAGCAACACCTCAACAGTATTACTATATAGCCATGGTACGATAGTTAATAATAAAAAGCATTAAAAAATGTTTGCATGTTTGTGTGGGAGGATGATTATGTGTTATGTAAACTCCCCTGTATACTAGTTACTGTCACAGATGCTAAATATTATCTGTTGGAGATAAAGATTTTAGACAAGAATGCCTGGACAGTTACTTCAAAGAGTTAAGGCAGGAGGGTCTAGTGTGCCAATGTAAATTTTTAAACCAGTCTTAGATTGTGTGTACAAACTGATACAATGTGAATGTAAAAAAGGAAATTACTTGAAAAGGACAGAGTATTCTAGGTTGCAGTTTGTCAGGACATTAATTCCAAATAAACAGAAAAGCTGTCAGAAACCTGAGTGATACGGGTTCACAAGAAAGATAAATACTAATGCTTGCATAAGAATAGGTTCTATCATCTAAGATTTTTTTACAGTTCCTGGTTTCTTTAAAGAATAATGGAATTAATTTCTTTAAAAGAATAATGGAATATATTTAGATATCGATCAGGGACTTACCTTAGTAGTACACAACACCTTGACTGAAAAATACGGAAACAAACCTGTGCTAGTTTAGTAAACCACACACTAAATTGATAACATTTTTCAGACAGTCCTTTGCTCTGATTGTAGAATCATAGAACCATAGAATTGTCAGGGCTGGACGGGACCTCAAGGATCATCTAGCTCCAACTCCCCTGCCATGGGTAAGGACCAGTGTCTCACCACCTTCACGGTGAATAACTTCCTAACATCCAATCTGAATCTACCCAGTTCAAATTTTGCTTAATTGCCCCTAGTCCTGTCACTACCTGATATCCTAAGAAGTCCCTCACTAGCTTTCCTGTAGGCCCATTTCAGATACTGGAAGGCCAGAATAAAAGGTCTCCTCAGAGCCTTCTCTTCTCCAGGCAGAAGAGCCCCAACTCTCTCAGTCTGTTTTAATAAGAGAGGTGCTCCAGCCCTCTGATCATCCTTGTGGCCCTTCTGTAGACATGTTCCAACATGTCCATATCTTTCCTGTAATAGGGGTTCCAGAACTGGGTGCAATACTCCAGGTGTGGTCTCACCAGAGTGCAGTAGAGGGGCAGAATCACCTCTCTCAACCTGCTGGACACACTTCTCTTGATGCAGCCCAGAATATGCTTGGCTTCCTGGGCTGCAAGTGCACACTGCTAGCTCATGTTGAGCTTCTTGTCCACCAGCACCCGTAAGTCCCTCTCCCCAGGGCTGCTCTCAAGACAGTCACTGCCCAGCCTACACTGATGCTTGGGATTGCCCAAACCCAGGTGCAGGATGCTGCACTTGATCTTACTGAACTTCAAAAGGCTGGCTTGGGCACACCTCTCCAGTCTGTCAAGGTCTCTCTGGGTGTCATCTGTTTCCTCCAGCGTGTCAGCCTCACTACACACCTTGGTGTTGTCAGTGAACTTGCTGAGGGTGAGCTCAATGCCATGTCACCAATGAAGATTTTGAACAAGACTGGTACCAATACTGAACCTTGAGGGATTCCTCTTGTCACTGCCCTTCACCTGGACACGGACCCATGACAGCCACTCTTTGGGTGCAGCTGTCAATCCAGTTTTTAATCCATTGAGTTTTTAATCCATTGAGTTGTCCACCCATTGAGCCCATGTTTTACCAGCTTGGAGACCAGGATGTCACACAGGACACTATCAAAGGCTTTGCTCAGGTCCAGGTATATGATGTCACCTGTTCATTCCTCATCTATTAATGTTGTGACCTTTTCACAGGCCACCATATTTGTCAGGCATGCTTTGCCCTTGGTGAAGCTGTGCTGGTTATACCAAATCACCTGTTTGTTATTATTCTGCCTCAGCAGTGTCTCCAGGAGGATCTGCTCCATGATCTTATCAGACACAGAGGTGAGATTGACTGACCTATAGTTCTCTGTCTCTTCCTTTCTCCCCTTGTTGAAAATGGGGGATATATGTTTCCCCTTTTTCCAGTCAGTGGGGGCTTCACTAGATTGTCATGACTTTTGGAATAAAACAGAGAGTGGTTTAGCAGCATCCTCATATGCCAGTTCCCTCAGTACCCATGGGTGTATATAGAATGCTCATTCACTTTAAACATGGTGCTCAAGTTGAACTCACTTCAGGCCTTAATGTGAAGATATTGGTGGGACATCACACTGAGCTAAGGGTCCTAACATTCATCAAAACACATAGGGTTGCCTGACACATAGAGTTGTCCTACTGCTTCCCAATAAAATCCAAAATTCACATCTTTTTCAAAACCAGGGAAAAATACATTTGTTGTTGCTAAAATGTGAAACAGACCAGCTGATTATGTTTTTATAGTGGAATAAAATTTACTTACATCGGTATTACAGGAGCGATATCGCTTCCTTTCTCCAAGACAATATTTGCCTCCACCTGAAGGCCTGAAAAAATGTGTTTTAGGTATTAGTATATGTATTAATACAAATGAAAGTTCATGAGATATACCAATGTATTATTACTATAGTCCAAGAGATATATGTTATATAAATAAAAAGAAAAAACATGGAAGTATTAAGGTGAGATCTTAAAATATTATATTCAATAAGCACTGTAGCATTGACTTGAATTGGAGCAGATAACAATGGTAGACACTTGAAAATTATCATGCAGGTCCTATGTATTTAGTTTGCATATATCCCAAACAATGCAGCTTAACTGTATTTTGAACACTTAAAAAAAATATATTGTTTGTAGCTATTTGCTTCATTTGTAAGAGAATGAGAAATGTGTAAACAACCTATGTGATTTTCTTCTCATATTACGCATTAAATACAATGAAAGAAAGAAACATTGCCTACTAAATACTAAAGCCATCAAAGACTGTATTCTGTAGTTTCTGAATCTGATTCTGATTTGAATTAGGCAGTATTAAATCTGACCAGATTTCTATTACTGTGTATAAGACACTGGCTTTCCGAATTCCCAAACTGTCCAAGAACACTATTTATCTCCACAGAGGTCAGATAATGAATTAACATCGACTTAAATGGAATTGGAAGACTATTCAGAGCTCAGCTCTTTGGCTCTTGATTTGAAAGCAGAAATGAAAAACATTTGTTGTTTATTATACAATAAAGAAATAAGAGAATTTGCAGTTAACTAAAAAGAAAATCAACACTATTTTTTACATTACAGATATTTACTTGGGCAATGCTATCCTTGAATCAATTTTTTTTCCCCATAGCTCAGACTCCCAAATGTATTTGCTTACTGTATTGCTAAACACTTGAAGTGTAATCACCTTTCAACATACTAACCTATATAAATGGTCAGAGAAGTAGTTAAAAGAACTTTAGAAAATTACTCATGCTCTAAACAAACATCTCACTAGTATTTTTACGTACCACTGTGGAAAAAAAAATGTTCATTATTCTCTCAATAACATGGTCTGACATGCTATGGCATATGCTATGTACAATTTCTGCTTTCGAATTCATTAAGTAGTGCTATTTGCCAGATTTGACAGTTATTGCTAATGATAGAAGGTGAGCAAACCACCTTTAGCAGCAGCAATGTGACATTACGTTGTCTGTCTTGCAGAGTGCAGTGCAAAGCTGATGTACAGCCTTGCTCGCAAAACATGGGTATGAGCAATGAAGAATCTAAGTGTGCAGGGAGAAGAACATAAGAAAGGAGTGACAAAAGCCATGGAATGGATTTTCAAAGAAGGAAGCACAAAAGCTTAATGTTTTGAAGAAAAAGTGGTCTTTAAAACTAACAATGGTGAAGGAAATAGAAATTATTAACCTGATGAGAATAAGAACAGAGTAGCAAAATTGTCCTTCTGTGATAACCTGTAGTTGTGAAGAAGTAACCAGAACACAGCAAGCAGCAACAGAAAAAAAGGCAGTGATTCATTTATCAATGCAAGCAACAGAAATAACCAAGAATTCCTCACCTAAAAAGTGTAGTGACAGAGAGAGGAGCACTTATCTAAGACAGACCTTCACTGGAACAGCACTCAGGACATTAGAAAGCAGGCAGACAACAGGACCAGTATAGGTACAAACAGATCAAGAGAGAGGAGATGGACCAATAGGGAGTAGTGGCAAGAAGAGAAGTTGATGAATTGTTTTAAAAGTCAGAGGGGAGTCACAATTAAGTGTTGGACAGGACAGCATATAAATGAATTGTATGTAACATAATACTACTAACTATAGTTTATGTGTAAGCTGTTGTATGTAAAGGTTTGGAAATACTGTGTTGCTCTTTTGAGTAAGTAACTAGCAATATTTATATTATAGACAAGCATTTGAGGTAATACACCTTTAAAAAAAAGGTCAAAGAGATAAACAGAATATATTTTGCATGGACAACAAGTTGCAGAAAGAAAGTCATTCTGGTTACTGCTAAATAGGAATCCAGCTATCTTTTACAGTACATAAGATACATTAAAAATGTGCAAAGTATGTCTAGTGAACTTCTCCTGTTTAAGTGTTTCTGTCTGCTGTTTTGAAGACAAATGTTGGCAAACTAGCAAAACATTTTTACAGATAACATGTGAAACCACAGTTTTGAATCATTTCCAAATGTGTCTTTTTGTTGGCTCCGGCTTACTTTAGCTACTTACGCTGGACTGTCACAGTGTCTTATAGATGAGGAGACTCCTCCCCCGCAGGTCCTGCTGCACTCTCCCCATATTGACCACGGACCCCAACCCCCATCTATGCTCTGGGGCCAAGTGCCAAAAGGTACGCACTCTCCCTGATAACACCACTGAAAGATTTCACAGAAAAACACAAAATTAGCTTCCAGACTGACAGTTATCCAGACAGAAAAAAATGTAAGGGTCAGGCAATGACCAATTATAGGCATTAGCATTCTCTGTGTAGATAACAAGACTAATATTTTACTTTTTCTATCCATGTTTAGACATCGGTGATGGTGCGTGTGATTTGTTAATTGTCTTCACTACATCTTGAAATATAGGTCCCTAATGCACACCAGAAGTTAAAGCAAGTTTAAAGTAAAGATGTGCTTTTTACTTCATATACCCTCCTTAATGTTTCAACTTAAAGAAACTGTAGGTTGCTTATGTAACTTTTAAATATTAAGATTAGTTTCTAAGATTAATTTAGCAAAACACCCTCCACTTGGGACTGATGCAGGGGCTCCAGCACACAAAATGAAAAATTCCACCCAGAAGTACTTTTAAGAAAGTATTCCCTTAAATTTTAAAAACTGAACAAGATTACAATGGAAGAAGAATGTGTTGCAGCACTTCATTTATACTAACCCTACAGACATAATAAAAGTAGTGCCAAAGCATTAGACATGGTACAGAAAATAATTATGTAATAGTGACTGGCCACTTGTTCATGGACAGAATGAACATGTGTTCTTCACTCATCCAAACACTTAAAACTTTCCAATATTGTTGCTTGTATCAGGCATACAAAATCACAGACAATTCACACAAAAAAATGGCTACGTGTTAAAATAAGTTTTTTATTTCCCTAATCAGAAATCTCTTTTAAACCATTCAGAAATAATCACTGACATCAAAGTTTGAACCGCATTCTGGTGCCTACTGCATCACTAAGAATCCAGAGTAGCTAAGTTAGATAGCCCCTTCCCACTGTCATAGGCTGTTAGGTGACAAAAGCAGGTCTGTTGTCACCTGAATCTGTACATGACACTTCCAAAAGGTGAGTAAATGCTGATTAACTCCCTTGAATTCCTGTAACAGACAGAGTATTGACCCTTTCCAAAAAGAAACCCAGACAACTTCTGTGTCCAAAATTAGCAATATGTATTTGATTAAAGCACTGTGACAAGCATAGAAGACAGGGACAGACATATCCCTGTTCACCCATAACTAGTACTGTAAGACTCAAGTGTTGACTTTATACTAATAAGTACAAAAAGCCAAGTAATGTGAGACATACATAAACGAGTAAATATAGACATTCACAATGACCTGAACTATACCAGATAATTATGGAAGCAGCTGAAAAGGGAATTTAACTACTTAGGTTACAAAATAATAATAATTTTTAAAAGAAGTTTTATGTAAACAAAGATTGTACAGATCTTAAAACCATTCTAGTCTTTTTTGGCATCCAATGTGGGGTCCAGAGGGTTGAGATAATGAAATATCTGAGCATAAAACAATTTTGTTGTACACACTTCTCATATTAGCTGAACAGTCCATATTCACAATGTGGGTCCATCTGTTTGCACGGTGGTATTACATATGTCCTTAAAGCTGCTATCCGGATGCCGCATTCTCGTTTACATGTAATTTTAATCCGTCTATGGGCAAAACAGGGGAGGAGACTCTCAGCTTGTCAGAATCTTGAGTATCCTTAGGATGCCCAAGCCAGCATGCTTTTGTTGCTGCATCTCTTGAACGCATCCCAAGATATCATTGAGAGTGACATATATTTTTTTCCAATACCAACTAGACATCTGCCTCAAGGCTGAACATTGATGACTGGCAGGGTGTGTGGGAAAGTAGAGGCAAATATTTAGGAAAGCAGCCATCTTCAATGCTTGATATTTCACCTCTGAACAAAGGTAGAACCCTGATAAACTAGCAAAAAAAATTAAAAATATGCTGCCAAACTGGCAGTTCCCAAGAGACACAAATGGCTGCAATGTGCTTGGGCCTTGCCAAGTCATTTTCAACACTACTCAGTGTCCTCAAAGGAAAGAGTTCTCTGAGCGTAAAGAAAGGCCAGTAGCAGCACCACAGAACCACCCTGTGCTGGTGTCAGTCACCCTTAGCCAGAAAAACAAATACAAAGGATGATGATGGAGCAGGGCTATCACAAGAACAGGACAAAGTGCCAAAGGTAATTATCTGATCCTTATCCCTGAGTGCGCTGAGACAAGTGAAAGGATTTTGGATGCCGTCCAGGCAAGCATATTACCACGTGGCTATTCTAACACTTGGGATAAGGGGAATCAGCAGTTTGGAACTAGAAGGCAAGGACACCAAGCAGCTGGGATGCCTGTCTAGGGAAAGGGACATTGACAAGTTGTTTGGACAACAGACACACACCCTCAGCCTCTGTAGGCAGCTTCTGTAAGGCATGAAGGAAAGGTACCCCTCCAAGGAAGATGTTACTTGCCACCTAGGCTAGCAAATCACCATAGAGAGAGGTCTCCAGTACCTGAGGGAGTCAGCAGTACTGGAGATGATTTATAATGATCAGAATGACAAGCACTCATCCTTAGGTCCAGATGGAGTCAAATGGACACCAATGATGTTGTGGAAGTTCCACAAAGTGTGTCACCATCATCTGCCAACTCCCTGGCAGTAGTGTTCTGGAAAAATGGCCAGTGACAAACGGTGGATAAATTGTTTAACCAGCTCAGGTAATACCAGGGAAGTCTCTCTTTCTCTCTATGGGCATGCATTTCAGCTGTGAAGGAAGTGCCCCAGACATTCTATCGATTAGAATCGAATCAATAGAATCAATCAATCCGGTTGGAAGAGAC